>JAMYIC010000171.1:0-95586 GCA_024112705.1 Microcera coccophila
CCCCCCCCCCTAAAGCGGCGTCACGCTTCAAAGCTACCGACCTATCGCAACCCCGCCATTAGCATTAGGAACGTCACTAGAGCCCACTACAAAAGTTACTCATCAACCACCTGGCTGCCGGGCTGCCGGGTTTTACCGGGGGAGGGCAAGCGTGGGCGCAAACCTGCAACTTTGTGGCTGCTTTGGACTTCTGTAAAAATAGCGGCTTTCGTTAGGAACTGAACCTTCGACGTCAGGCACTTCAACCGAACTTGACTCGCCTTTTTTTTCTCCCTTCTCAAACTCTGCCGTGTTTTAAGGGCACCGAACTATTCAAAACCCGTATCGATCGGGGGGACTGGATCCTTTTTATTTTACTCTTCGAGCACTCCCCCCCTTTGGAAGGACAGGGTAACTGACGTTGAATCGCCCTTCGTCATCGGTCGCCGATACTTTGATTGCTACAACGCACACGCACACACACACACACACACACACACACATACACCCACGCACATTAAACGGCAGGACAACCGAACCTCGAGATCCTCACAACGAGCCTGAAGTGAGGCATTAGCCGCTTCGCCTCATCGTTCCCTGGCTGTCGTCCTCATCACCTCCTCCACGATGCCTTCACAACGCCCCTACTTCCTCTCGAGTTTCCTCGCCGCCTTCCGACCCCAAGGCCCCTCCATCCCCGCCTCGACGCAACACCAACAACCAAATAAGCCCTCACACTCCCACTCCCACACCCAAACCGCCTCAGCATCAACCTCCACCTCCGCCGCCCTCGCAAACACCTCGTCGCAGTCCCACTCCAGCGTTGCAATCCACTCACCCCGCGGCGCCGCTACAACCACCACCACCACCTCCGCCAACGTCGCCAGCAGCCCCGGCGCCGCCATCCCCATCCCCAGCTCCTCGGATCGCCGACGCGGGAGCGACTCCAGCAGCGAAGGGTTCCGCGAGGTGCTGGGCGCGGACAAGTGGTACATCGGCGGCCGGACGCCCGGCGGCGAGGAGAAGTTCTTCAAGATGGGCGTCATTCGACGGATGCGTAGCAGCGATGGCCTGAGTTTGGATCGATTGAGCTTATAGACGGGGGTGCCCCCATGATTGATGATTGGACGATTGCGTGCGGGCAGATGACTTTCTTCTCTGCGGTACATAGAGCGCCTTTTTTTTTGCTCGCTGTGAATTACCTAGGGATCTGGCGGGTCTTGGAGACGGAAATATGTGGCATATGACGGGGGGTATCATGGCCTGGCGTCTACTTTGGGTCTCTGGCATTATGGACTTGGTGTCCCTTCCAGCATTGGGCTAGGAAACCTGAATGCAAAAGAACTTTTGTCTACAAATTAGGTCTATCTGGTGCACCATCACCACATGAATCGCTGTAACCGGCCGCCATCGAGGACAGTCCCGTCCTCTGCTCTCCATATGTATGGCTTGGTGAGGAATATGTAGCCGGTCACCCCGTTGATGGCGATAAACCACAACGTCTCGAGAACGAGTCTGAGATCATATCGTTGGAAGAAGTTGACCAGAGGCCTCAAGAACGGGCTCCGGGAGAGCTTGTCGAGGATGGTGTTCGGTATCTCGTGGTCGTGAAGGCGCCAACCAGGTACCAAAAGCCTCCACATCACCCACGGTATGATGAAATATCGCGGCTCAACAAGGGGCGCAGTCATAAGCGAGAGCGTGGTGGCCAGGAGGAAGATGAGGCCAGTGGAAGTGGACACCGGCTCTGAAGATAGGGCCAATGGATCCTTCTTTACAATCTCCGTTTGACGGGCCACGTCCAACTCTCGTGGGGCATCTTGAACCGCGGCGGGAAACTCGGCCTTGCTTTGCCTCGCCCTTCCCCCCTCATGCCTGATCCAGAAGGGGTGGTTTATATATGGCGCATCCCGGGACATGTGATAGTACGCGGAGCAAATATCGCCGTGGATCATCCCAAGCCACTCTGAGCACCCGGCCATCGTCCCCCATATCCAGTATCGGCTCACGGTGTAAGGAACGATGAGAAGATATCGAATCCAGGAGGCGCGCCGTATGGTGTATCGGAAGATGTAGAACATGTAGTGACGGTTGTCGGCGAGAGTAAAGGGGTGAATGATGGTATTGAACTTGACGATGAGGACGGAGAGGATGGTGGTGAAAATAATATAGATTGGCCAGAGGATTTTGGAGTTGAAGAGCGCAGACAGGAATCGTAGCGTTTTCGAGGCTGTCGCAGGAGTGTCGTGTCCGGTTGATTGTGCTCCGGAGGTTGCGCTGCTGCTTGGGCGTCTTTTCCTGGATGACCTTCTACTGGAACCCCCTTTGGAGCTACCTCGAGAGGTTAGGTCGGCTGTCGAACCCTGACCTTGGGAGGAGGGCTGGTTTCTTTTGAAACCTATACCTCGAATGCCGACGTTGATCAAAGTCAACGCGTAGGGCAGAAGCAGTGGCAGGGAGAAGAATGCAAAAAAGGCCCAAATATACAGCATTTGCGGAAGGTGTATCGTTGCAACGTGGTTAGACTTGTCTCCTAATATGGGTCAGCGACGAGCACAACATCATAATGTGGTCAACATACCCAAGACCACCCCGCCGTTCCAGGAGACAAACGCTCCAAAGGACGCGAGGACAACGACATACGGCCAAATCTGTCGCATGACCTGCAACGGATTGAAAAGAGCAGCAATTCCTAGGCTGGTAACGCAGAATAGCATATCTATTCTCGGTCAGTATGCCGAACTGAGGAGAGTGAGGCAAACATACCATCTGGCCATAGCATGTGCAGTGGCGGGTCGTGAATGTCTCCAACTGAGTACCTCCAAGCGAAGTACTTCATCTGATCACTCAACGAGGAGATGAAAGGCTGGTCCACGCGCTCCGGCCTCAGAGCCTTGACGGCATGAACGGCTTCTACGCCGCCCATGTATACCACTACCCAGAAAACGTTTGTTTGACGCAGGAACAGGGTGAAGATACCTAGGAGAATGGTAATACAATCGCTTTTGAATGAGCTTCTCTCATGACCAAGCCGTTTCAAGTGGTTTAGGTAAGCGCCGAGTACGACAACCGTGGAAAGCACGTCGGTGTAGTATAGGCCAGAGAAGAAGAATAGGAGGGGAAAGAGAGCGATGTTGAAGGCAGTGTGGATAGCGTATTGGGTGTAGATTTTGAGTCTTCTTGCAGAGTGTGCCTCGTAAAAACGGGCTTCTATCTCGCTTCGACAGAGGAGAGCAAGGGCTGAAAGAATCAACAGGCCAAGAGCATTGACCATGCGTAGGTGTTCTACACTGCACATGTAGGAGCCCAAGAGGGACTCGTCAACCCCGGGGACCAGAAGGGATAAGAGGTACCTGGCCAAGTCAGCGCCAGTTTGAGTTGAAAGACCCTATACTTACAACCCAGGTGGTGTGGTGATCTTGTCATCCCATTCCCGAAACCTTCTCTGACAGTACTTTTGCGCCTGCGGTATATGAAAGACCTCGTCCTATGATGAAATTAGAATGAGACCACAGTCGAGGTGCAACAGTCGAAACTCACAAGGTACGGTTCTGGAACCGTCTTGTTAACCAGACCAACCCAGAAGAGAGCGGCTCCAACCAGGGTCACAGGGAAGAGAAAACTCCATCGCGGGAACGCATCCCTCTTTGCCTTGAAGATGCAACTGCATAGTGCGAGACCCAAGATGAATGTCAAGCTTCCAATGACACCAGTCGTGACATCCTTCTGTTGAGAAGCTGCCCGAGAAATTTTATCAAAAGTGGACGAAAACAGAGCTTGGCCGTCGGAAGAGTTGAGGCCATGCATCCTTTGGGGTGAATTATGAATCGCGAGGATTTCCTTGTCGAGCGGAACGCGCGATGTTGTCCATCCGACTGAGGTGAGTTTGAGATTAAGCTGTCAGCTTTGGCCTAGGAGGCCGTGCGTATATATGACCAAAATGCACTGTGAAATGAAACAGGCTCAAGGCGACACAACTTTCAACATTCCTAGCTACACAATTTCATCCGGACGTGTTCAACGATGATTGAAGCTAAAAGACCAAAGAACGAGGAGAGCTCGAATCCGGAATTGTTAATTTATAAGTCAATTTGAATAAGCACATGCAACAACCGCAGTTCTTATGACCGATTACGCCCCAGCCAATCACGACTCGGCAATTTCACAGCATTCGCAGGTTAGAGGTTCAGAGAGATCTATTTTGGAATCTTATACAAGCAGAGCTGCTCCCGCCACGGTGATACAAATTCTATCCGTCCAACACCCATCAATGCGTTTAGAAGGGCTATCATGAAGTCAGCATTCGCCGTCTACATGAGGGTCATCGTAACTTACGTTGTCGGCGGGGTTGACCTCCTTGATGAAATAAGGACCGAGAACGGGAATCTTCTGTAAGATTGTTAATAGCTGTGGCAGCAATACTGTAAGAAGCAGATGTATGTACCTGGAGGATATCGCGCTGAACTCGAGGAATGCCGGAAGCGAAGAACAGGAGAGCGACCACGGCAGGGGCACCGTAGAAGGCAGTTCGGGTTCCGCTATAATCCATCGTTAGCTCTGCTCTGGGAATCTGCAACCGAGGATCCGATCCAAAACGTAGGCTATCCGAATAACAGGCCCGAAACTGCACTCTTCGCGGGAGGAATGGTTATCTTCCTTGCCCATCATGCTTCAAGTCCCAGGACAAGATTCGGTATAGCCGTTCGCTCGAATTTTCTCGGTCGCTGCTGTGACAACTCTGGAATCGTAGACTCACATTCTGAGAGCCTGCTGGGCAGTGAATCCGGAGAAGTTGGGCTGGTATTGGTACCTAGAATCGAACCATTAGTTCCTGCTTCACCTGGGTCGCTTCTCATGCCATCCAACGCCAACCGTTCGACTTCGTTCGTTCGGCTCAGATCGACGCATGTGTATCCTGGAGGGCGATTCCTGGACGTACTTGGGGCCGTAGGCGCTCTTGAACTCCGCGGCGCGGAAAGGAGTCTGCAATCAATCCACGTCAGCCAACAATTCCCAGCACCCAATACAGCCGAGTTCGGAAAGGCCAACGGCTTTATATCGTGATCGTCGAGAGGACGGGACGTACAGGAGAAACCATCTTGACTTGTAGGGCGAGTGAAGCCGTGTGTGTCGTTCAATTGCTGATCGATTTCGTCGACGAAAATGATGCCGTCCTTGCGCGAGTTTGCCGGACGGGAAAGATCGGGATTTTCGAGCCTCAGGCGTGAACCGAAGCTTGGGACCGTCCGCCAATGACGTTGCGCACCTTGGAAATTCGAGACCCACTTTCTTCGAGCTTCCTCTGGATGTACGAAACATATCAGCCTCGTCCTCTTTTACAAAGTGAATAACCTCGTGATACTTTGGGAGAGTTCCAGCTCGAAATGGATAAATACATAGACGGCCGATTCGAACGGCTTGAAAAGGCTCTCACGAACCTCATCGACTCTGTCACAAAATATCATCCCTCCACGGCTCAAGCGCGCGAGCTTGAAATTGCCGACGCCGAGCTGAGCAAAGGACTGGAAGCGGGTGATGCTTTCCGAAAGCCCCTTCCTTTGCGTCATCACTACTAACATGACGCGTAGTTCAAACGCATCAAAACAATTACCTGCGAATCCAGAAGCTGCGCGAATCTTCTAACGTGCTTGATACTCAGATTCGCGAGACCCTGTCCAGTCTCGCTACAACGCGCAAGGACATCGTCACTACGCAAACGACAATCTTCCCCGATGAGCCGAGTTATCCTATCGTGTACGACGAACTGCTGCAATATGCTCGCCGAATCAGCAAGACCTCTATGCCACCATCCGGCGCCATCAACCCCTTTGCCAGCGAAGCAGAGGGCCAAACACCGGCGCCGGACTCGCAGTCCCGGGCAGTGACGCCGACTGCTGCAAACTCATCGCAAGTTCAGAGCCCGGTTGTTATGAACGGCACGCCACAAATGAGCTCCGAGCCCGCGACTCAACAAACCACCACCTCAGCCAACACCACCCTCCCTGAGAACATGCACCAATACCTCAACCCCCTATCCGGGCAAATCTTCTTCCCGTGGCCCTTGGAAGACAAGATCCGCTCCGGCGTATTAGCTTCGAATCAAATTCTCGCAGAACAGGGCATCGACCCCAAAGGCTACGATCCCGTCGAGGAGGAGGAACGTAAGCGCAAGGAGGAGGAAGAGCGTAAGGAGCGAGAAGAAAGGGAAAGGCTGGAGCGGGAGGAGAAAGAGAGGAAGCAGCGCGAGGAGAGGGAGCGGGTGAGGATTGAGAGAGAGAAGCAGCGGGAACGGGAGCAGGAGGAGTGGAGGCGGGCGAGTCTCGCAGGAGGTGTTGCTCCTGGACCACCCGGCGTCACTCGGACTGATACTGCAGCTTCGCAAAAGAAGCAGTTTCAGTTCACCAATTTCGATGATCTGGATGACGACGATGACGATGATTAGCGGTCTTCAAATAGTCATACATACAGTTGGTTTCAATGAAATGGAGCAAGGATACTGGAAGTGCGTTTTTAAAATGGATCAGTTCAAGCCTATCATGACTGTTGCCAGAACTCATCTAATCAGTTCAAGTTCCTGGCTCGACAAAACTTCCCATGACTTACACCGTTGCGCTGTATTTTCCAGCGACGTGATGATACAAAAGAACCCTTAACTCAGACCAAAAATACTAGACGCTGGTCATACATGTACTCCTACAAAATTCCCTAGAAACCCTATTTTAAGGAGGCCCAAACCTTGGTTGGGCTCGAAGGCAAGCCATTGTCCCGATTCTTTCAGTCGCACTGGGCCCCATCGCCTTTTAGTCGATCTTGATGGAAGCGTAGATCTTCCTCACGAACCACCAACTTGAGAAGTAGCCGATAGAACCTGTGGCGGTGATTAGTTTTTGATGCAAGTGGGAGCTCAAATTGAAGAGACTTACCGGCGAGGATGAAGAAGAGGAACGAGATGAGCGCGCTGTAGCCGACGTACAGAACAGTGCCGGCCAAGCCACCTAACTGAACCTTGGTAACGAGGTAGAGAAGGCAATTGATGAAAACGTAGCCTCCACTCATACCTGCAGCGAGGAATGCCCTCCACTGCCAGTTGTAATTCTCAGAGCAGAGAAGGAAATAAGTCATCAAAATGGTGACTGTGGCGCAAACGACAATCATGAGACCGTAGCAGAGGAAGAGGAAACCAAACATGTAGTAGATCCTGCTGAACCAAATAGAGCTCATGATGAAATAGAGCTCAACAAAAATGGCGCCAAAGGGCAGCAGACCAACAATCAGCATGCTGGGGATGGGCTTGAGATAGGTGGTAACGGGGGGAATCTGGCGAGGAATCTGATTGGTGCGCACAGGAGCTGGAATCTGAGAAGCACGGAATCCGAGCCAGGAGCCGAAGACTGACAGGGGAATGGAGATGACGAACCAAATGCCGACAAGCACAAGCATCGTGGTAAAGGGCACGGCGCCAGATGACTCCTTGACCCAAAGGAACAAGTTCATGATGAAGAAGCTACCAAAGACAATGGCAGGAACAAGGGTAGGAGTAAGCATGATGTTCAACTTCCACTTCTCTCCTTGCCACGCCTTGTAAGTCCGAGCGGATGCGAAGCCACCTACGAAGCCGAGGATGGTGTAAAGGAGAATCATGATGGTCCCCAGAGATCCTCGATTAGACGGCGAAAGGAAGCCAAGGAGCGCAAAGATGATGGTGCATCCGGTCATAACGAAGATCTGAGCGCCATTGCCGGCGAGGACTGAGAGCAATAGGGGGTGCGAAGGAGAGCGGAAGACGTCGCCATGAACAAGCTTCCAGCCAGAATCCTCCTGAACACCATCTTCGAGGGCGGAGGTCCCGCTAAGATCGTCGAGGTTGATCGAATCAAGGCGGTTGTAGCGGGCAATGTCCTTCTTGAGCGTGCGAACAAGAATGGATGTGACAGTGAGGACCAAGATGACAACGATGATAGCGGTGTCGATGAGCCAGAACCAATGGATCTTGGGGTCGAAGACATGAAGATACTTGTCCCATCTTGTCGCCCAAGCAGTAGGCGACTTGCGCCAGTAGACGCTGTAGCTGAATTTGACCTCCTCCTCCTTTCCTGGCTCTGTGCCGAAGAGAAGGGGCGGCAGTGAGTCGGCGCAATCGACCTCGCCAGCGTACCTCTTCGAGCCTGGTTGGACAATGACACCAACAACGCGGAGCTGATCCTCGTGGCCGTTGACCTCGTGGTACTCGACCCAGATCTCGTAGTGGTTGTTGAAGAGAATGTGGTTGTTGTCATCGTCTTGGCCCATCAAGAATCCCGGACTGTAGAAGGTGGTTCCAGTCAGCTGGTCCTGGATCTGTTGACCCGCGGGCAGCCCATCCACAAGCCAGTTCAAGCTATAGCCCTGCTCGATCCGACTCCTCATAAACTGAACACCCTTTTCGGGATACACGACCGAGCAAAGGGGCTTGCAGGTCTCGTTGGTCTTCATCTTGAGCTCGAACGGCGAGGTCATGATTCTGTCGCCGAAGAGAATGCTACCCAGGCTCTCCGATACATATTTTGCACCTTCTTCGGGTTTGCAGAATTGGAACGCAGGATGGTAGTAGTCGTAGGAAACGACGGAGTGCAATCGCGCATCTTGAGGCGCAACCACAGGTCGAATACTGTTGACATACAGGGGCACCGAGTCGCCCGGCTTATAAGATGTCGGTGCGACACCGGGAAGGTAGAAAGCGTTCGCGAGAGGAGCGGCAAGCAACGTCGTTAGAAGCGCCGAGGGCGCAACATCTCGATAATGCATCTTGTGAGATTTATTTCATGCCAAGTTCGTCAAATTCGTGGGGAAGAAGGCTTGTAAGGGGTCGTGTGGACTAGCTTAGGGAGCTCGACGGGCGTCCACGAGGATTACGCGGCATAAATTCCAAAGCGGCCAGGCCCAAGTATCGGATCCTGAGCAGCTTTGAGTAAAACGAGGGATCGCTACGGTCGAAATCGTTCGTTTGGAAGTCCAAAAACCTAAACCGGTTGAATTATAAGCAAAAGAAGTCGGAAGTAGGGTGCAACTCGGCAGCTTCGAGGCCACTTTGACATGGCTATCAGAGTTTGGATTAGCCAGGGATAAGACAGGGTACTACGTAGGCAATGAGTCTCGGAAGATCAATGCTCCGGAACATGACGCTCAGGGGTGTGGCGCTGTCAGGGGCCTTGTGGCTGGTGATGAGGAAGGTCGACATGAGCAAAGTGGGACAGAGGTAGCCCCGCTAAAAAGTTGAAAGTTGCTAGAACCCAACACTGCTTTGCAATTCTTCATGGTATCCTGCCTCAATCAACACCAAAATGGCAGCCCCGACGACTCTACCGGCTCTCCTTACGTCTTTAACCCAGTCGCTATCCTCAGCACTGGAAATCACACCAAGCATTGCAACGATCGAGCACCAGAAAGATGGCATATCCCTCCTCGATGTCAAGAACGAGCTTTTGCTTTCGTACCTTCAAAATCTCGTTTTCCTGATTCTCCTCAAACTACGGAATTCAGCTTCTGATAAGAAAGCCTCCGATCTTGACGAATCCGTAAGATCAAAGCTGGTTGAATTGCGCCTCTACCTCGAGCGTGGAACTCGACCTCTAGAGGAAAAGCTGCGATTCTCCATCGACAGGTTCCTACGGACGGCGGAGGATGCTGAGCGCGAGAGGAAGGCGCTCGAGCAGGGAGAACCGATGAATGGAAAGACTGGTTCAGAGTCAGATGAAGAAGACGAAGACGAGTCTGAAGATGAGAGCGACGAAGAAGAGGCTGCGCACAAATCTGCCAAACGATCCGCGGCACCTAATCTCGGCACCCTGGTTGACGACATTACTGCTAAGCCATCTCGCGGTGAAAACAACCCCTCGGGGGTCTACCGCCCACCCAAGCGTGACCGTCAAGTCATGGAGTCCACCCAGCATCATAAGAAGCCTGAACGTCGTGCCAACAAATCCCATACCATGGAAGAATTCGTTACGTCTGAGCTTTCTACCGCCCCCATGGCAGAGCCTAGCATTGGAACGACGATTGTGCAGGGGGGACGCAAGACCAAGACTGAAGCGGAGCGCAAGGTCGAAAATGAGCGACGCGAGTACGAAGAGATGAACTTTGTGCGTCTACCCGCAGAGAGCAAGAAGGATCGCGCGAAGAAGGCCAAACAGGAGGGCAAGAGCTCCAGAATGCAGTTTGGCGGCGAGGAGTGGCATAACCTGGGTGAGGGTGTTGATCGTATCGACCGGTTGACGAAGAGGAGGGACGGGGCTGGTGGTGTGAGGGCGTTGTTGGAGAAGAGCCGGAAGAGGGGACATGATACTACCGATGGACCCAGGGGAAGCGGCAGGGCTGCTGAGATAGGCGAAAGATTTCAGAAGAGAGTTAAGGTGTTGGAAAGTGGACGAAGAGATAGAGGCAAGGGCCGATAAAAGCGTTTGGATTGATAGACTGCTTTATAAACAACTCAAAAGCTGGATTATCTCGCCTAAAGATATTGGGTAGCCTTTTCTACCTCACTCTTGACAATCGCCTTGAAACGATATTTCTAAATGGCCCCATCTCTCCCATGTGGGAACTTTCTATACTCCCCCACAACCATCCACGAGGTAACGGAAGTCGTACTGAAGATCACGGAAAAATCCTATGAAGAATTACAACCCGCACCTCGGCGATGAAGCACAAAGCAATTACGCTGGTTGATTTATTGTTAGCTGGGCCTTTTTTAGGGGCGTGAGCGCTTATCCCTGACTTCATCAGAAGGACGACCTAGTAAAGGGCAGTGTAATAACAACATATTGTCTCTGGAACCAGATAAAAAGGGAACATCCTCTTATAGATGCCTGATATGACTTCCTATCAAGGACCGGATTTCATCTTCATGGTTAATCTACACGGGTTCATCGTTAGGAGCAAACAAAACCAAACGTTAGAACTATCGACGACTTTCCTATGACGATACTAAAGCCGCGAAGCCTCCTGAAAGTCTGACAATTGCTTTGTAGGTTGCAACCCGACCTAGAAGGCCTTGCTTTGCTTTGCTGCAAAATCATAGTTGCTCAAATTGAATCTTAGTTGAAACTAGCAACTCAATGCTGAAGCACCCCCAACCGAGTGGAACCGTCATCATTGGTATCCAAAGAATTATTGATATGTACGAATTTGCATGTCCAAGTCGATATACTCCGAATGTCCTTTCTCCCCAAAATCATCCGTGACAACACCTGTTCATCTAATATCCATAATTCAAAAGTAGCCGTTAAAGTTATCACGTCGCTTTTTCTTTTACCATTTATCCACTCCACCCGAAGATAATGCAAACGACTTTATACAAAATTAATCCCGTCGACTGTGAACAATCATCATGGAGGGATCGGGTTCTCCAGATTACTTATGGGAAGGGCTAGACAGGGCGAGGTCTAGCCGGTGATACTGATACAGCGCCGGTAAGCTTAGTAGCCTGGGCGGTGCTACTGATGGTGGTACTGGCTGCAATGGCATGCTTGCCGATTGTTGTAGGTCGCCCTTATGGCTGTCTGATGCCATCTATGGAGGACTTGTCGCTACGGTCCGTCGAGAGGCTCCACAGTTTGGTCGTCGACTCCTGGGGTAATTGCTGCCGGAGATTGCGCCGGACTCATCTTGGGAGCCTTGGGCGGGCCTTGCTGCTGGGGACTCTTGACGATGGTTCCGTTTACAGGAGCTTCATCGACCTTGCTTGGATCTTCTGCTGGCTTCTGCAACGGCGGTGGCAGAGGGCTATCTCTGAAGAGCTCCGGCTCCCACTCCCAGGGGCACAGTTCTTCCCACTTTAAAATGTTACCTTTATCTGTCGAAATCCCCTTTGTCATCATTTCTGAGCCTCGACTCCGTTGCCTCTCAAGCAGCGCTCGTGAATAGCCATGCCACCATGGTTTGCTCCATTGCTTCTCCCTGTGAGTCTTATCTACGCTGTTGTGGTGGATCATGACGGGCACTGTCCCAACACAGATTTCTGTATACAGGGGAGCAGTTTCCCAACTCTGGCCCGGAGGGAGCACATCGGAGAAATCACCGTGAGGGAAAGTCTCTCGCGAAGGCGCGCGGGCCTGGCAATCAAACATGCCCTGCGGACCAATCTGCTCTTCGAAAGACTCATTGTAACGGATGTAACGGGCATCGACAACAGCATTGGAGGTTTGATGACCTAGCAACGACCAATAGTCGATCGCCATGCCATACTCATATGGCTTTCCGGGTAAGTAGGTCGGATCGCCCTCCTGATGGGCGAAGGCCGGGTTGAGATAATCATCAACGGGGATGCCCCAAGTCTGAGTAGGTGGAGGATTAGAGCCCGGACGATTAGGAACAAGTTTGTCGAGCCAATTATCGAGACGGGTGCGATGATGACGACGCATGACTTCGCGATGAAACTCTTGCTCACCAAACATCTCGACAAAGAGACCCTGGTCACTCCCGTGAGAGCAGAGGTCAGCCAGCGACTGAGTTGGATCGAACCAGGCTCCGGTACGAGGACCACAATCCCGCAGCTTCTCAGCGGCCTTTTCCAGAAGAGGTCGCATCTTGCTGATAGGGCCGATAATCGTGCCCGCGTTGAGATAGCGGGTACGGAAGCTGCTCCAGTCACTCCGGCCCATCGGGGTGTCCGTAGTCACCCCAAACAGATCTTTAGGAAGAGGCGACTCTGGAACAGGATAACAGGCCAGGGTGTAGGGAGCGTTGGGCGCACAACGCTTCCCGCCGCCAAAGACAATCGGAGAGCTTATACCTTCAATGGCGTGGGCGCGGCCCATTCGACGGGCGACACGCTCGTTCTCCTCCTTGACGATAGCATCATAACGACTAATAAGGGTCTCATACGGAAGCTGGAACCAGATGTCGTAAGCATCGATCATAAAAAGGAGCTCATCTTCGAACCCAGGCTGAGCGCGACGCTCTGGGTCATTGATGTATTCGAGAGCGCGCGAGACCTTGGCAAAGTGAGAACCACCACCAACAAGTACTTTATCCGTATACTGTTCGCCCCAGGCTACAATGTGGGGTGTTGGGTAGCCAAGAATGCTGAGAGTGAGGAGCGACTTGCAGAAGTTAACATTGCTCCGGGTTGCGGTCATAACTATGTGGGTTTTCCTGTCGGTAACGGGGGCTTCTTTGGCAGGGGTGTCGAATTCGATATCCGTATCGGTCACGCCTGGTCTCGAGGAACTGAAGTTTTGCGTTGAAGGCTGTAACAAAAGAGCCACGATGCCCACGTCAGTCGTCGTTCTTGAACCCTATATCATGTGCAACTCCCGCCCGAGATCTAAGCTGTGAGGACTCACCAACATAAGAAGACAGAGGGCCATGGTGGTAAAAACAAAAACGAGGGCTGCGAGGACAAAGGGCTGCCGCCGGGCCCGAGATATGAGCGACGAAATCGCATGCGTCCGGGGAGCCATCATGCTGAAAGTCGAAGGTCGAAGCAATAATTCGATAATGTATACCGGCCAAAACGGCCGCTGCGAAAAGATTGATTACAACAGAGCCAGTAGCGAAGACGTACCGAAAGCTATACGGCCACGCGACACCGTAGCTAGGCATCCATTGATGAAAACTGAACCAAACGAGGCGACCCAGGGGGAGGGGAAGAATGAGAGAGGTTTGGATCGTCTCGCGGTAGCTAAAGATCTACTACTCCATGCAACAGGGGACAGGGGGTGGGGGGACCTGCAAGGGTCTGCAGGGGTAATCGGTAAGTGGGCAAGGATCTGAGGTTCTGAGGGCCGCCAAGCTAGTTACCTCCGGTGCTTGCTCTAGACGAGCGTTAGGGCACCTCAGCTCTGCGATCATGGCCGAGACTCTTGTGCGACGGATTTCGGTGGCAATTGACAGGTCAAATCAATTCATCATATCACCGAATACAACCCGTCGATGCTCCAGAAACGATATCCGACACCCGAACAACTTCCCGATGCCGGGTCCTTGTTGTTTCTGAGAACAAGCTGTAAGGCTGAACACACGAGCCACAGTCGTACCCCACCATCCGCCACAGAAACACATCAGACAAGGCTGAGACCTTGAACCACCGTCTCCAGTCAAAAAAGTCTCAGCCGCTTCAAAGATGCCCGCGACTGCACACTATGCACGATGGACATAGACACGGACACCACCACGACCAGGAACATCTCCTTGTCTTCCTCCGATGACGAAGAGGACCCCATAACTGCAACCTACAATGTCTTCTTGAATCCCTCCCTCCCCCTTGGCCGCCGCCTCCTGGTCCTCCAACACCCTAACCGTACTGACGATGCCCCGCGGCCGCCACCCACCGAGCTGCGCATCAAGGCGCACGCCGGAATGGTCGAAGTCGACATGCCCCTCGATAACAGCGTGGCGTATGATCGTGAAAAGGGCCTAAAATGGGGGAAGACGCTGCAGGCTTCAATGGCTGCGAAAAATGGTGGGAGTCACGGATTGGCGGGGGGGTTCGGGTTTGGTACTGTGCAGCGAGGGCAGGGGAGGAAAAAGACGGAAGAAGATGACGATGAGATGGTTGATTGGGCTGAGGCAGTGAGACAAGATAAAGTGCTGAGGACGCAGACACTGGGAGGACAGTATCCGGAGTATAAGGAGGTCCAGTACATGGTTGGTGTTTTCCAAGGCGGTATGTCTACCCAAAATTCCTTCCCCAATCCATCTATCCCGGATTTCGCTAACACAAATCGCAGAGGATGTCCACCTCACCCCCGTCTCCTCCCTCGTTCATCTCCGCCCCCAACTTCACCACATCGACGCTACCGTCCAACAAGAACGCGCCTCCACCTCTGGTGGTAAAGAAGGCGGCGGCCCAACCACCGGCACAGGACCCGCCCGCGCAATTCACATGACTGTCAAGACCACCGCCGACGGCGACTCCGTCACCACCGAAACCATGGCAGACCGTCTCCGCGCCGTGCAGAATGAGCACTGGCGCAAGATGCGATACACGGACGAGAACGAGGAGGCAGCGTGGGAGGTGTACAATGAGAGTCTATTCTTGCAACCTCAGCAAGAAGAGGAAAGTAAGGGGAAGGCGGCGGAGGATAAGGATAGCGGGCCGTTGGAGGACGCTGTCCCGAAGTTCGAGGTTCGATGGGATGATAAGCAACTTCTCGAGGCTGTGAGTGGCATCGTGAAGTCGGAGCCTGAGCCTCCCGCAGTCAAAGAGGAGCCGAAGGCGAAACAGCCGGAGTTACCAGTGCCACCAGCCCCTGAGCCTGTAGCTGCTCGACAGCCGAAGCTTCGACCTCGAGGTGGTGCCGCCCCGGTGGCACGACGGGGCGGCAAGGCTCGAGCTACAACGTCCAAAACGATTGATCTTGACTAGGGTTGATGAAGAGATTTAAAAATTTATGCAAACATGGTATCTAACGGGGTATGCACGGGTACGGCGCACAGGAAAGATATCACTCACGTAGTAGACGAAAGGATGCACTCGTAAAACGAGTGGAAACTGTTGATTTGCGCGATGAGAAAATTTTGAATATTGAACTTCTGAAAACTTGATGTCCTTGAACTTGACATCGACATGGTGACTATCCCAGTACATATAAATGCGCGGCGTCTCATCGTACCCACCCTATTAACAGTACACCCGGCATCCAATCCGATGTTACATATCCACCCGGTTTGCGTGGATATTTCATCACCCGCAAGTAAACTTCTCCTCTGAGCTTGGTGGCACAGCTTCCCGATTGTCCCAGTTTCCCAAACACCTCAGCCCGATAGTTAGCCCAGGAATCCCCAATGGTAGCATAAGTGCGTTTTGTCATAGTCTCCGTTTACTGAAGCAGTTCCACATCGAGACCGATGGAGCGCATGAAAAGATTGACACTCCCCAGTCGCTCAGCCGCCATTGTCGGAGGCAGCGTCTTTGAGAGATTAACGGTGTCGAGGACGCGATCCTTGACAGCGAGGACCAGCCGTGTTTGTTGGTCATGAGTCGCGCTGACACCCATAGCGGCGAGAAGTTGCCACACATAGACATCTTCGCCAGTGTTGACGCTACCGGGGAACATATAAGGCAGCGAATGTTCGAGTCGGGTAAACAAGATCTCGAAGGTGTTGTCCCTGAGTATTGTTAGCATATTTCAACTGAGTGCGAGGCCGAGGGTACAAACCATTTCTCCCATTGCTCAGCGTTGCCTGCACCCGTCTGTTTCAACAGGACAGCGCGGCTGAGGATGAGGGTCAACATGGAAACACCAATCCTTGTTCGAGCAATAAGATCAACATTGAGCTTGGTGGCAATCAAGTTGAGAACACCATCCACGATGTCGAGACCAGTATCGTTAAAATATTGCATCAGAGACGGCATGACAGTGGAGATGAAGAGCTCAATCTTCTCCCGCATCCTTGAGTTGATAGTCGTCTCGTCGGACGTGATAGCTGCTCCTTGCACGACATCGAGCTGATCAAGATGGTAGATGATCATGGTCAAAATGGTGGTTCTTTGTTCGAAGGTGAGGTGGGGGAAGATACGAGGAATGGCCTTTTCGCCTTTGGCACAAGACAAGAACGCGATAAAGGGATGAGGTACCGTAGCGCCGATGGGCTCATGAACCTTGAGCTCGTTCCAGAGCTTCGCATTATATGCCTCGAGAATAGTTGCCCACTCCTTGTGCTGGTTTTGCAGCTCCTGATCCCCTGGGTTGGTGATGGGTGGTGGGATCAGTCGAACGTGATCCTCAATTTGCATCAAAGTATGGTAGACCTTCTCGACATTTCGCAGGATGGTCTTCCGGTCGAGTCCACTAGCATCTGACTTCTTGTTACCGGTGCTTGGGCGATGCGTCTCACTCTCTGTGCGCTTGATGTTAAGGAGCGGCTTGGGAGTCTTTGCGTTGCTGAATGAAATCTTGCCCAGGCTTCCTGCGATAACGAGTTGAGGGTTCTTGGGTTTGTTCTTCGCAGCCTCCACAGCCCTTTGGACTTGTTGCTCCATGCGCTGGAAGTGGTTCTCAGCGGTTCGGCCATGGCGACGCATGCCGCCTTGACGGCTACCAGTCTGGTAAAGATATGTCTGGGCGAAGTTGCTCAAGGGTTGACTAGGGTTCTGTCGCTGTCCAGCGCGGATGTGGCTGAACACCTGGTAGTAGAAATCCTCAGAAATTGAAGTATCCGATCCATCGACGGGGTTTCCAGTTGCGGACACAAGCTGCTGGAGTTGGATCCGAGTAATGAAGTTCTTGTCCTGAGGCGTCATCAGGCCATTATCCTTAGACAGGAGCCATATCTTGTGGTTGCGCTTCGCCCGCTTAGTCTCCTGGTCTAAGAAGGCAGCCTTTTCCTCTTCGGACATTTGCATCAGCTGGGGATGAGCATGAATCTGCGCAAGACCAGGAATGGTACCCTGGGAACGGTTCGCTTGGTGGCCGGGCATACTCATTCGTGAAGCATCTCCAGACAGGCGATTAGGGTTTTGCAGGATTTGCGTCGGCTGCATGTGGCCTTGGTGGTGTTGCTGGGCAGGTGGTGTCTGTCCTTGGGCGGAGGGGGTAGACTTCGTCTGCTGGCTTTGGGGTCTCTGCAGGATTTGTACCGGGTGACCATGATGGGGCTGAGGAGTTTGTTGCTGAGCGCCAGGGTATCCAGATGCGTGCTGAGGGTACACAGGTTCGGGGGCTGGATGTTGAGGTTGCGGTGTCGTCTTGGTCTGGGCTCGCATGGCAGCCTCCACTTCCTCCAAGCTCATGATTTTGCGACTGCTGGCCGACGGCGCAGCTTGTCCGGGCTGGGGGGCAGGCTGGGGGGCGGGAGAAGTATTTGCAGCAGGCTTTGACGGGCCAATCCCCCAGATACTTCTATCAACATGCAGATCAGGAAGTGGTTCGGGATCTCGATATTTTTCGTAACCAGTACGAAGGGGTCGCTGAGCGGGCTGGCTCTGATACTGAGCAGGTTGACTTTGGTAGTACGACTGAGAGGGAGCTGGCTGGGGGGCCGCAGCGGCCTGTCTCGAGGCCGGCTGTTGGCGATTAAATCGGAGGTGTTCCTCTTCGATCGCGCCAGAAACCTTGGCCGTCTGGCCGAAGAAGTCGAAGTCCTTGCCAACCTTGGGCGCGGCAACTGCTTCTCCCCCACCTCCGAACGTATCGTCGTTGAAGGCATCATCGGCATCATCGAGCTGATCTCCCAAGCCATCATAGGTATCTTCGAAGTCAAGAGCGTCGTTAGGGTCTTCTTGTCTTCCAGACAAACTAGCGAAGGGATCGTGAGCTTGAGAGAAGCCAGGCGCCGCCGTGTTGTGGCGGGTTGGATCAAAGCCGAAGAACGACATTGCGACTGAGTTTGATTCTTGCAGAAGAGAATGTTGAATGTACTAGAGAAGTCGTTAGTCCACGAATACGTCACTGTATGTAAGATGAAATCATTCGGTCAGCCCGTAGATATCCTTCTTCGGTAGCGGTAGCGGCCAAGTTATTACGGGACCATCTGGATGAAGCGACACATGGGGCAGCCAATGGCCGACATTTCTGAAGTTCAGAGAAGCCACTTTCCCATTCACCACACTTAGGGGAGTGATATCTTCAGGACAATTCAGTGAAATATCCCGCGCATGAGCCGAGGTATTGGTCACTCGAAGAGTAGCAAGTTGCTTTACAAGCGCCGACGCTTTCATCCAGACTCCTCAATGATTCAGTCCCGTTATTGAAGACCTATTTCTTGCTTCGGTCGGTTTGATGTCGGGTTTCTGTGCTTGGGTGATCGCCTCCGGTTCCGGTTCCATGAGCTAAACACACACAACCTCACCCCTTCGCAAATAGGACCATAGCATAATCGTAATCTTCCATAGGGTCGCAAACGAAGGATCGAACATAAACACAGAGTGAAACTTGTGGACTTACCACTAAGAGAAAGAGATATTCGTGAGGCCAACCAAAGCACGCCAATCTATCATGATGTCTTGCAGTGGAACTCGGGTTTCTGGAGGGCAGCAGGACCAAGGAGCGAAAAGCAGGCCAGAAGGATGATGCCTCGCAGAGCTCGGAGATTGCACTCCAGAAGTCAATGGTCCAGAAAAACAGCAGTCGAGGAGTGGCGCGCAGCAAAAACGGATGCTTTGGCAAGCTCTGCTCTAAAGTGGTGATGCGATGTGAGGGAGTCGAAGGCCTCTCCCCCACATCAGGGATATTCCGATTCCAGAGAGCACGGGCCGTTGTGCTGCCAATGGGAAAGGTCACGTGCATCCACGTGTACCCGGAGCGGCCTCTAATTGTCTACCTCCGGTACCTTGCGTGTTAAATCTCACCTCCACACAGGGTGAAACAGTTGAGACATGCAGCCATCTTCTTGTTAACAGATAAACCCGATCCATCAGGAGGAAGAACTTGGACAGAATTTGGTATCATTGCCCTAGCAAATTTGAGACTTCTTCCTCCAAAATATGTCATGTACGGGTACCTTGACCCACGGAACTCTATCACCGTAGCATCTTCCCCAACAGCAAACGTTAAAAAGCCCATCTAGTGGAAACACACACATTCCACCTCTGACTGCCGTTTTCAGATGCGCTATGTTGCAAGCAGAGATGAGAGGGCAACCCAAGCGTGTCACAAGAAACAAGGATCGGCCAGGTCTCATCGATGTCTTGAGTAAGGCGGGTGTGAAGACTCCTTTATTTGATACAGCATCATGCATGCTTCCAAGATAAGCCACAGCAACCTGGATTGTGTCTCTCTCTGCAAGCATAGCCAGAACAAGACAAAAAAGATAGCGACCGTGCATATCCAGTCTATATCCTCGAGGCTTTGACCATTACCGTCAATATCCTCCCGAGGGCGTTTCGATAGCGGGACTGACTAACTTGTAACGAACCGCACCACGCCCATGCAGGTTCAAGGGGACGAGAGTTTCTTGGCTCGGGGGGGATACGAGAACCTGAGAAAGGTGTGCCTTATCCTATCCCGAAATTGGCGCCCTCGCCATCAAAGGGTCAGCCTATGGGGCAGGGGGCCAATCATTCCAGAACCGGCATCCCATAGATCGCGACCGGCCCCAGGGGCATTGCTGATAGTGGATCGCGATGGGAAGCCAGCGCTAGGTCAGCACTGTGGCGGCGCTGGGAAAAGCCTAAAGCTCTCTGATGCGAGCCCTGGAGCTAAAGGTTATACGGGAGCAATCCAGCGGTCGTCCAGTCAGAGGTCGTCGCTCAATCACAGGCTTACGACTCCGGCGCTGCAATAGCTGGGTGGTTGCCCATCCCGAATGAGGTGTCCATTTTCTTGCCGTCTCCTAAACTGAGCCTGCGATACTCATTCTCTTTCTTTTCTTTCTTTCCCCTCCATCGCATCGCATCTCAATCACGACCTCCCGTCGTGTCGCATGCGCTCGTGTCATTCGATTACTTCCCTTTTGTAGCGTTTTCCTTCCAAAGATCGGTGCCGTCAACGCGATGGTTATTTAAGCCGCTCATCAAACTTATCTAGTTACCCAACTTCCATCCTTGGCATACGCTCGCCCCTCAGCTCGACATAAGCCTTCTTGGCCTGACGAGACACCGCCCCATTGTTGTTTGTACGATTGAGGTCCTTCACGATGGCTCCTGGTAACGCACGCTACGTGCGCTACATTGTCATTGCCATCTTCGTAAGTCGCAGTGCCGCACCGATCCTGTCGAGACTATCCGTTGACCACGTTAGACTCTTCTTGTATTCTACTTTGTCCGAAACTCCGGCTACGACAGCGTTTCTATCCCGACGGGCTTCCCGCAACCGGGCCGCACCTCAGGGGGCTCTGGCCAAACTGGAAAAGAACGAGAGTCGAGTCCCGATTCCCAGTCTCCTATCAAGGAAACTGAAAAAGTCATCCCGAAGCCTCCCGCTACCGGCAGCGCCAAAGATTTCCCTCTCGCTCTCACTCCCAACGATGCTGGCTGGAATGATCTGCTCGGGACAGCGCCTGGTCCCCGTATGAACGCTACCTTCGTCACGCTCGCACGAAACAGCGACGTCTGGGAGATTGCCAAGTCCATTCGCCAGGTCGAGGATCGCTTCAATCGACGATACAACTACGATTGGGTGTTCCTCAATGACAAGCCTTTCGATGCCACTTTCAAGAAGGTGACCTCGTCTCTTGTCTCCGGAAAGACTCACTATGGGGAGATTCCCCGCGAGCACTGGTCGTTCCCCGAGTGGATTGATCAGGACAAGGCAAAGAAGGTTCGTGAGGATATGCACGAGAGGAAAATTATCTACGGCGACTCGGTTAGCTACCGTCACATGTGTCGGTTCGAGTCTGGATTCTTCTTCCGTCAGCCCCTGATGCAGAACTACGAGTGGTACTGGCGAGTGGAGCCCAGCATTGAGCTCTACTGCGATATCCACTACGACCCCTTCCGTTTCATGGCTGAGAACAAGAAGAAGTACAGCTTCGTTCTCAGTCTGTACGAGTACATTGACACCATTCCTACCCTCTGGGATAGCACCAAGAAATTCATGAAGAATTTCCCCGAACACGTTGCTTCTGGTAACTCCATGGGCTTCCTCAGCGACGACGGCGGTGATACCTACAACAAATGCCATTTCGTAAGTCTCCTATACGATAGGATTTTAGTCGAGTTTGACTAATAATTGCTCAGTGGTCCAACTTCGAAGTTGGCAACCTCAACTGGCTCCGAAGCAAGCCTTACCTTGATTTCTTTGATGCTCTTGACCAGGATGGTGGTTTCTTCTACGAGCGATGGGGCGACGCCCCCGTTCACTCCATCGCTGCCGGTCTGCTTCTTAAGAAGGAGGAGATTCATTTCTTCAATGACATTGCCTACTGGCATGTCCCATTTACCCACTGCCCCACGGGTGAGAAGACACGTCTGGACCTTCGCTGCCATTGTAACCCTAAGGAGAACTTTGACTGGAAGGGCTACTCTTGTAAGCACAACACCATTTGCATCCCATGTTTAGCGCAGATATTGACCAAATCTCAGGCACTTCGAGATACTTTGATATCAACGGCATTGATAAGCCGGAAGGATATGAAAACCAGCAGGACTAGAATTTCACGGCTCCTCGGATAACGGCTGACTGTGTTCTATCGAGTTTCTAGTCTTAACGCTTGGTTTTGTGATTTGTTTGTTTGTCCAAGATTGTAGTCATGAGGACTTGCTTGGGGACGGTGGACCTGGGATGATAAGATTTACGTGTGGGGAAAAGGCGCCTAGGTTGAAACGCTTTGGACAGCTTAGCTCATGGTGAATATACTTGATTCAATGGATGGGTTCCCTGGGGTCTACAATAATTCCCGTGGCGTTTTTAAGTGCTTCGATATTGTACAATACAAGTACATGGCCAATAGCCAATCTTTTGCATCCGCTCATCTCGTACATATCTGCTGTCTCATGCCATCCCCTGTCTCTCTCGTCTCAGCGACTTCTTAACCAACTGTGGCCTTCTTAGGCTTCTTGGTGCCGTATTTACTCCTACTCGTTGTTCGGCTCGCAACGCCACCCTAAGCAAAGTCAGCACTCATCACCTGATATTTCACAGCTCCGTAAAGCTCAACATACCAAATCCAGAGCTCCTCGCACCAAATGATATCTCACACCGGGGCAATCCTGCGCACGTCCACCCCTCACGAGCACAACACTATGCTGCTGAATGTTGTGTCCCTCGCCGGGGATGTACGCCGTGACCACCGCACCGGTCGACAACTTGACACGAGCCGTCTTTCGCTCGCCGGAGTTGGGCTTCTTCGGTCGCACGACACCGACTCGCAGACACACACCCTTGAGGGCTGGGCAGTGCGTGTTCGACAGGGCTGGAGAGACGGCGTGGCGCGCGCGCTTGCCCTTTCGCATGCCCCGGAGGACTTGGTTGAGGGTCGCGGAGAGGGGGCTCGTGGTGGTGAAGGTTCGGAAGGCTGGGACGGCGAGTTTGGCGGGCGTGGAGAGGAGGGAGGGGCGAAGGGTGGGCGTGAAGAGTTGACGGAGGATGCTGCCGGCCATTTTGGGCGAATTAGGTCGGTGAGACGGCAGCAACAGGGCCGCGTTGATGCTCAATTCTCGAATTCGCGATTTCGCGAGGCTTTGATAGCTTCACCATTCCAAAATCTCAGCCGTCCCCTATGAGATCACGTGGGTGGTGGTCCCTGTGGATCGGTTCATCTGATCTGCCGACTTCCGGATCCTGGCATGATAAGATTAGAGTTCTCTGGAGAGAATCACATGCCCCGACATGCTTGACGTCAGCGGATAATCCCCGGATTTGCCCCGCAGGACTAAGGTTACCCTCGGCAGAGCTGGTGTCGAAGACCGAAAGTTCGAACCGTCGTCAACCGTATTAACGAGAATCGGACGGCGTCTATTTGTGGCTGGGGCTGATCTTATTCCTTTACCGAGTTTGATGACCTCTTCGACTTTGCACTCCTTCTTTTCCCTTTCCAATTTTGTATTGTACTCTTCTTCGAACTGACGATACCCCTCTGCTCGGTATAGCTGGTGTTAGCGATAGAGCTTCCCTTGGTCACCCTCGAGATAGTCTGGTTCCAATTGTCCCGTCCCCAGTTTTCAAGTTAGACTTCAATTCCTGTCAGTCACAATGTCGACATTCACACGAGCTCTGCGGCCTGCGTTGAGGGGAGGACGACGAGCTCTTATGCAGAGCATAGCCGTCCGATCAACTCCCGCGCGAACAATGCCCAGCTTGAACATGTGAGTTGCCGCAACACCACCAAGCTCTACCCGTTGCTCTCAACGCTGACCGCATGTCAGGGCTCGCCCCCTATCGACAACCTCTAACCTCCGCAACGACGCCTATGCTGACCTTGCCGACATCCTTCCCACCCCCATCACCCATCTCTCCGAGACTGAAGCCGCCATGGCTGAGGCCGTCAACAAGTTCGCCACGGATGTCATCCTCCCCCGCGCCCGGGACATGGACGAGGCGGAGAAGATGGATCCCGAGATTGTCGAGCAGCTGTTTGAGCAAGGCCTTATGAGCGTTGAGATCCCCGAGGAGTACGGTGGTGCCGGCATGAACTTTACCTCTGCCATCATCGGCATTGAGGAGCTCGCTCGTGCGGATCCGAGTGTGTCGGTGTTGTGTGATGTGCACAATACCCTTTGCAACACCGCTATCATCAAGTACGCCTCTGAGTACAACAAGAAGAAGTGGCTTCCCAAGCTTGCGACCAACACCGTCGCTTCCTTCTGTCTCAGCGAGCCAGTCTCCGGCTCAGACGCTTTCGCCATGGGCACCAAGGCCACCGAGACTTCCGACAGCTTCAAGATTTCCGGCGGAAAGATGTGGATCACTAACTCGATGGAATCCGAGCTCTTCATCGTCTTCGCGAACCTCGATCCCAGCAAGGGCTACAAGGGCATCACCGCTTTCCTCGTTCCCAAGGACACCCCCGGCTTTTCCATTGCCAAGAAGGAGAAGAAGCTCGGCATCAGGGCCTCGTCCACCTGCGTCATCAACCTCGACGACGTTGAAATCCCCAAGGAGAATATCCTCGGCGAGCGTGGCCAGGGTTACAAATACGCCATCAGCCTCCTCAACGAGGGCCGCATCGGTATCGCCGCCCAAATGACGGGTCTTGCTCTGGGCGCCTTCGAAAACGCCGTCAAGTACGTCTGGAACGACCGCAAGCAGTTCGGCCAACTCGTCGGCGAATTCCAGGGCATGCAACATCAGATTGCCCAATCCTACACCGAGATCGCCGCCGCGCGTGCCCTGGTCTACAATGCTGCCCGCAAGAAGGAGGCCGGCGAAGACTTCGTCAAGGATGCCGCCATGGCTAAGCTGTATGCTTCTCAGGTCGCCGGCCGTGTAAGCGGTCTCGCTATTGAGTGGATGGGCGGTATGGGATTTGTGAGGGAGGGTCTGGCGGAGAAGTACTGGCGTGATAGCAAGATCGGTGCCATCTACGAAGGAACGAGCAACATCCAGTGAGTGCCCCTTATACCTTGATTAGTAAATTCGTCGAAGCTAACGTTCCTCTAGACTCAATACCATTGCCAAGTTGCTGCAGAAGGAGTATACGGCATAAATCGGGGTGCCGGCACACTAGAGTTAGAAGGTATAAAAAAGCAAAAAGCAATACTCAATAATTATCTATCAACACATCTTGTATAACGCTTCTGTTGAGGGCAATACTGGACTCTCAGGCCGTCGTTGTGATACATCCAACAACCCATAGAATTCACTAAATAAAGTATGGGTTATGCCCAATACCTCGGTAACTTCACTTCTATTAATCTGTATACTACTCCCTACACGCTTCATCCATTGCTCGGTACTCTGCCAAGATGGCGGTCCCGACATGTTTTTTGCTCGCCGCTGAATAACAAAAACATCAATAAACATGGCGATCGAACTCAAAGCCTCAACTGAGATCTTCAGACCCGAGATCGCTGCTTCAATCGACTCCTATGGTACCTGACCATTTTAGCTTCTTGCTTTTGGGTATTTCAAACGTTGACCAGGACACCATCACCGCGGCTCCATCCTCACACCGGTATACAGAATCTCCATTCTCATTCCGAGTTTTCATTCTCGTTACCCGATTTCCGGACCGCTTACGACTCTTCATATTCTAATTCTGAGACTGAAGAGCTTCGAGGCGGTGCTGGGGGACTCTCGACAGGTAAATCACTGCCGCTGTCCCCTTCCGCCGTTAGGACTTCGAGGGCTGCGAAGCCTGCGATGACATCCTCCTCATTCACCGAGGCGTCGTAAATGTCCGACTTATCATCAAGAAGTAATTGTGGCGGAGATGCAGCCCCTGCCAAGGTCAAAAAGGGGGGCGAGGGCACAAAACTAAACGTCTCCGAAATAGAATCATAATAAGCGGCCGTGGGATAAAAGATCTCCGAGTCCTCGTCGTCATCTCTCTATTCAAAGTCGGCTGTATATGAGAAGCCACGGAACTCCTCTTGCATAGCTTGCGACAAGACTAAAGTACGTTAGCTTCGGTTCGCTCAACAAACATAGCAAGGTCGAGGTTTGACTTACCAGACTGGACCGGAGTCAGAACCGGAGTGACACTTGTGAATTCAGAATCGAAATTGCTCGTATCAGTGGCGCTCTTAATCGTAGGCAAGAACGGAGGTTGCACCCTCTTGTGGTAAATATCATCCCAGTTGATATTTCTGAAGAAGGGCTGGCTCATCACTTCCTGCGCATCCGTAGGTCCGCTTCCCAATCGTTGATCAGGCTCTTTGGTGAGGAGCTTCTGTAGAATGCTAACCGAGTCCCTAGGCATGTGAATCGGATACAGAGGCTCATCGGCGAGGATGGCGTCGTAAATCTCGTCTTCGTCTTCTCCTCTAAACGGGGACTGTTGAAGAAGCATTTGGTAGATCAAAACACCGAATGCCCACCAATCGACCGCCCGCCCGTACTTCTTATCGAGCAGAATCTTTATCACAATGTTAGCAACAAACCTACGTAGGATCTTCAGTCATTCATACCTCGGGTCCCATGAATTCAGGGGTGCCGCAAAAAGTGCTGGTCGTGGAACCATACCACATATCTTCTTTGCATAAACCATAATCGGCGATCTTGATATGGCCATCAAGGGTCAAGAGAATATTGTCAAGCTTCAAATCACGGTAGATGACGCCGTTTTCGTGGAAATACTTTAACGCCAAGCAGACCTCGGCAGCGTAGAACCTGGATCCTGTCAGTGCCTCTTCCGAGTGAACATGCTGGATGACTCACTGCGCGCGCTTGGTTCCAAACTGTCCTCGCTGAATATGAAGCATAAGATCACCACCACTAATATACTCCATTACAAAATAAACGCGGGTCTCGGTCTGGAAACAGGCGTGCAGATTCGTCAGGAAGGGGTGGCGCTCTCGGTTCGCAATCAAAAACACTCGCTTCTCAGATCTGGTACTCTCAACTTCGTCGTTCTCGATGATGAACTCCTTTTTGAGGACCTTGATCGCGTAGAGTCGTCTTGACCGTTTCGTCTCCGCCAACATGACCTTTCCAAAGTTACCTTTACCCAACACCGCCAAAAAGTTGAAGTGGTCGAGTCCGATTCGTTGTCCGGTGCCCGGATCGGTAGCAAGAGGCAACGCCTTACGCTGATTGCCGGAGGCAGAGCCGGGGCCTGTCAATGAAGATGATGTTGGCTCTGGGATGTGTGGTTTAGGCACAGGTGCCTGCTGTTGTTGATAAGCTGGCTGTTGATGATGTTGAGGGGGGGGTTGTGGTTGCTGAGCTTGAGTGGGCTGCTGGGGTTGTTGTTGCTGCTGTTGCGCTGGTCGGCCCTGAGCCTGGGGCAATCCATAAGCTGGGTTGGCGTTGGCGTAATCAGCAGGGTTGTACTTTCGCTGCTGTGCTTGTTGCTGTGACTGCTGCTGAGAAGAACCACCACCATATTGTCCCCCAAGGCCGTACGGGTCATCGTGAGTTTGGTCATAGCCTCCGCTATAACGGCCGTAGTCGGATTGCTGTCGCTGAGCCTGGCTGGGCGTGGATCCGGACATGGCAGCGCTCGCGGCCGCTGCTGCTGCTGAGCTAGATGCTGTGCGATCTGGGTGTGTTGGTCGCTGTGCAGGAGCTTGTTGGTTGGCGTACATAAGCTTGGCAGCCTCGGTTGCTTCTGGGGAGGCCGGACCCGTACCGTAGCTCGGTGGGATACTGCTCGAGTATGAAGGGGCCGGGGAGTGGGTGTTACTAGGGCTGGGCTTGGGTCGAAGCGTCTTCTCCGTAAGGGATGAGCCCTTGGCCTGCCTCTGTTTCTGGGTCCTGATACCTTCCAGGATCTGGTTGGCGACAGCCATCGACATGCCGCAAAAGTCAGGTACCAGATGCACACATTGGGCGTGAGAGGTGAGGCCGCATTCTACATCGACAGTTAGCAGAGATCCTTGAGGGATACCAAAACGATGGGATCTCACCTGAGCATTTCCGACAATTCTTCTTGCCAAAGGGCAATATATAACCACAGTGACAACACCAATTCGCTGTCATGTTCGAGAAAGGCTGGAACCGATGAGGAATACGGTGGTTAATCTTCTCCTCATCAGGATCAGTTTCAGCGTTACTCTTGCTGATACATTTCGTAACCACGCTGGAATAGCATTTCGTATGACAAGTGTACTTGCAGTCTTCGCACTGCATGCCTGCAGAGTACTTGAGGAAGTCCCCACAGAGTGCGCAGCGCATAATGTTGTAGAACTGATGCTGTACGAACTTGTGGCCGTACATCTCGTGAACTTCCTCCTTGCGTTGTCGAACGGCACCCTTTCGTCCAAGTCCCAGATCAACTTGTCGTCGATCCTGGTTGGTCTTAACAAAGCTCATCTGGAGCTGAATCTGTCCAGTGGGCTCCAGATTAAACCAGCCTTCGATAGGGCCGGTGTTGACCTGAGGCTGGGGACCCGGCACTCCATATGCCGGGCCTTGCGGTTGGCCCGAGGGGCCGGGCGACGTCGGGGAACCCCCAAAAGACCCTTGGGATGGACTCATGGGGAATTGAGACGGAGGTGAGGAAGTACTGCCCATTCGATCCGCGGAAACCCATCCCGAGCTGTTCATCTCAGCCTCAATCCTTTTTCGACGTATTTCCTCGACGATATCTGATATCCTGACCCAGAGCATAGCGATTGGCATAGGATGTTCTCCTGGCTTATCGTATATCGTCAGTTCGATCTCGTTTGCCTTGTCAACCTCGATAGTGTGGAATTCGGCCTCCCAGCGATCATTTCTGGAGGCTCGAGTGCGTGCCATCACGGTATCTTCGACCTTAACAGCGACAAAGGTTTCCGGACCTCTCGTGAACCTCCCGGTCGCGGCGTGGTCAACGTCCTTCACTGCCATCACCCGAATAGACAGTTGTCCACTCAGTGGCTTGCGGAGGTTTGGCGTGTTGATAGAGTCATCTGGAAATTGGTCAGTCCATGCTCATGACGCAAACTGGTTCTGCAACATACCATCTGTGGCATCTGCCGAGTCCATGTCGATGTGCAGCTCTTCATATCTCTTCAATGCCTGCTTCAAGAGTACGATTTTCTGCTTGCTCTCAACTCGGCGAGCAGCCGCATCTGCCTTGCTCTTTCTGTCGCCTTCCATGCCATAAAGTTGGACCATCTTCTCAATACCCTTGAGGTATTGCTCTTCAACGTTGAGCTTAAACTGGATTTGAGAAAGCATAAGTTGAATGCGAGGGCCCAGATGCGGT
The DNA here is from genome assembly GCA_024112705.1 of Microcera coccophila. Taxonomy (NCBI): domain Eukaryota; kingdom Fungi; phylum Ascomycota; class Sordariomycetes; order Hypocreales; family Nectriaceae; genus Microcera; species Microcera coccophila. The sequence continues at coordinate 29,128 of JAMYIC010000171.1, forward strand.
GTATCGTATTTGATCAAGTCTACCGTCACAAGTTAGCTGAGTTGGTCGTGCAGCAATACTACACCAGTCGGGTGGTGACGCACCTAACTTGGTAAAGTTTGGTCGCGACTTGGGTGCACCGGCATTCGGCCCCGGGGGGGCATAAGGATGACGAGGAGGCATCAAATCGCCATGCTGGCCGATCTGGCTGTATTGCGCAGAAGGGTCATCGTACGAGCTTCGATCGGTTCCCCATGAAGCAGCGTCCTTCGGCGGCGGTGCGGGGGGGGCCTCGGCGGAGCCCAAGTTCATGTCACCCATATTCTGGCTTACTCGTCGCATCTGGATATCGCGCAGCTTCTCCTCAAAGAACTGGAGATTTCGTCGGCCATCGCGCATCTGAGAGTCCAGTCGAGATCGAACGGCCTCATTGTTGGTCTGAGCCCTCATAGCATTGGCGGCGTTTATGAGGGCCTTTTCCCGCTCGATCTTCTTATAGATATTCTGAATTGCCTCTTCGTCGTTCATGTCGAAGGTGATCCGCGCGATGCGTTCGCGCAAGACGACGAGGAGGACTAGGAGTGGGAGAACCCAGGCGGAGGTGGAGGAGGCAGAAGAAGACGAGAGTCGGAGTTATCTGCTGAGGAACAAGGTCTTCTTGTCAGCCGTCGTTGGGCGGGGCCGAGATAAACAAGAACCAGCAGTCCGTTAGAGCGGACTCGACTGGTCTCGAGCTGCGGGTGATGCGGGCGTTGCGGCAGGGGGACGGGAAGGAAAAAGATGAAAGGAGTGGTGTTGTGGTCAAAGATGTCGTCAGTGACGAGAGACGTATGGCTCAGGCTCTGTCAGAAGCAGAAGGGGGGGAGATGTTCGCTAGAGGAGGGGGTGCAATCAACATGGAGCGAGCTTAACGAGGCTTTGGCGGGGTTTTTGTGTTTTGCATATGGCAGTGATGGCGCCCAAGCACCTGTGAACAGCCTGTAGCGAGCCTGCAGCGACCTATAGCTCCCCTGTTTATTGCCTACTTCGGAATTGGGCACTAGTCGACCAGCCAGGGCTCTCTCTCGGGCAGAGCAGAGCAGATCGAGGATTTATCAGGCTGGAAAGTCGGTGTCGTTTTAGGGTCTGTGGATTCGAGAAGAGTCCTTCTGTGGAACCGCGGGGTGTGCGGGAGAGAGGCGTGAAGATTGCAGTACGAGTCCTGGACCCGGTGAGGCTATGCTAGTCCGCGTAGGACTTTGGTCGGCTTTTTAATTTGGTAGCGCGGGGCCGTTCACTGCCAAACGTAGGCTTCAAGCACCAAACAACCGGATAGCGAGGATTAAGCGAAGTAGGGATTGAGTGTTCGCTGCCAACATCACCCGTAGCTGTCAGCAAGTCTCTAGGAACTTGGTCTTTCTAAGGACTCACGTACAGTTAAAGCTGGCGGGTCCTGTAGGAGCTTTCCGTCAAAACAAGTGAACAATATGAAGTGCTGAACTGCTTATGCTGAATGAACGAAGTGCAAATGTCGCTATGGTGAGAATACGGAGTAAGGCGATATATTTTCAGTAAGTGCGTAATCGATGCCGGTGTTAGGGTTGCGTGTGAAGATGGTGTGTGTATTTGGTCAAGGATGTTCGAGTGCGTGGACAACGCAAGGTGACATTCCCCTACTTCTACCGGTCTTACGGTAACTCCAGTGTCTCCCTTCTAGGTAGGTCCAATGGACTCGTTCTTTCTGAAGTGGATGATGAATACCTGGCAGGAGCCCGAGATACATTGCCGTGGGGATGCGACTATTACACAAAATTGACTACATAGTATCAAATTCCCACTTCTCTATCATCAATCTCTAACAGCTCGTTTGGTCTAATGGTTAGGATCCACGCCTTCCAAGCGTGGGGTCGGGGTTCAATTCCCCGGACGAGCACTCGCTTTTTTTATATATACTTAGACCTTTTTTTACTTCTTTTTCTAACTGAGCGGGCATCGTACGACATTGCGGTACAGTGAGGTTTGCTGATCATTCGCTAAATTGTCTATCATCTCTGGCCAGCACAATCATGAAATGGACGCCGTTACCGTCTTCAGCTCCTTGAGAGTCACATCCTCCTCCTCTACAAGGTCTTCCGAGTCTATATCCTTTCCGTCCTAGTCTTTAATTATTGGCTTTTTGCTCCCTCCCTCGAACCCATGTCCTCAAAACAAACTGATGCATACCCCAATTGTGGGGGCTGAAAACTAGTGATCACGTTTGTAGGTGCAGAAGAGTTGATCCAGATGTGGGTGCAAGATATGTTGAGCTTTGGGCCACCAGCAGGATTTATCACGCGCGTTGTTCTAGAGATGCTGGCTTTCGTTTGGCCTTGCAAAACATCCAGAACGCTTTGATTGTTGAGATCGCTTTGTATAGCTTGGTCCCTTCGAGTTTAGAGAGTTCAAACAGAGATCTGAGTTCACAAACACAAGGATGCTGTCCATAAAGAGGCATTTGTAAGTAAAAGAAAACCGTGCTGAGGGCATTGGGTTTCGAGGAATTTGGGAAAAAGCCACAGCGAATCCCCGGGCAGGTCGGATCGAGATTGTAAATAGCAGTTTTCGCTGAGCCTCGACATTAATGGTACAAACGAAGAGCCGTGGTGGAGCTAGAATTGTAATACTCTGACGGTATAAATGGTGTGTCTGTGTCTGCTCTGGAAGCAGACTTGTCGTGTGCCATGGCGTCCTCTGCGGAGATGCTACACTGGGCTTCCCAGAGGCTCAAGAACTCCTTTCCATGAGGATGATTTTGAAGTGGGAGCACCATTGGGGCCAGTGGTAAAGTAGGATAGACTGGTGAGTGTGTCATACCAGTTCCTTGTCGCATCTTTTGTTGATACAGCAAAGATGCAGTAACTGCTTCTCCAGCTCACTCGAGATGAATTGGCGAAATCGAAAAACGAATCACCATCACCTACGAGGATATCCGGGGTCAGAACGTTGTTGGTGTGCCTGTCGTATAGTCGAGTAGCCTCATCTCGAGGCTCCTCAGTGTTAGAACCTGTCCAAGAAAAACCCACAGTCCACCAGCATATCGAGTTCCTTCTTTACTTCTACACAAATAGCGTTAGCGAGGCTATTGCAATACTTATAGCCTCAGAATAGACGAATAGACGATCCAGTTGACCATAAAACCAGCTTCCGCTTGCTCTTTCAGCGGCTGATGATCTATACTGAATCTGAGGATTGGCTGTATGGAGTTGAGCAAATAAATCCTGGCGTGCATTATCGGGACGTCCCGTTTGGAAAATTTGCGTAATCGCCGAACCGAAGAAATATACCTTCCACCCTGCGCTATAGTCTATTGAGGTACTGATGTTTCAATCGTTAAGGGCGGTTGTGGAACTCACTCCCCAAGCCAGTTTTGTTATCAACTGCCTTTATGACTTGGGCACAGAATGCAGGCTTAGGAGCTGTAGGATTCGCCCAGTTCGATGCTTCATCCAAAGCAACCCAGCCTTGCATAGCCATTAATAGATAGACACTCCGTAAAGCTTTATCAACTCCCCATGATAAGCGACTCGACCAGGATGGAATGATGTGGGGATAATGGAAGCCGACCCTATCATCGACGTCGTTTGAGTAGCGGCGTAAGCTTACCAAATAAACATAGGTCATAGCAATAACCCGTTGGGCGAGTTTTAAATAACGCTTGATAGACTGGAACGCATCATTAAGCGTGGCGTCGTTTCTCTCTAGCCAATTGAGGAGATTGATGAATGGAAGATGATTGCCATCTAGATTCTTGTCCCATAACCCAAAGTAATTAAGCGCAGTCGAGGCAAGATGGGCAGATCCAGACACTTCCAAGAAAGATTTGCCTGGAGGGTCATAGTAAACATTTTGTGTAATGCCAGAGCCCAGTATGAAGGGAGTCGGAGTCGTCCTTCGGCAGTAGTCTGAGCAACCGTGTATAAAGACCTTGAGGAATATAGAATCCTGAGACGATAAACAGAGTAAAACTAAGCAAAAGATAAGCCATAACAAAAGCCAAAAATCGATTGCTCGTCCGGGGAATTGAACCCCGACCCCACGCTTGGAAGGCGTGGATCCTAACCATTAGACCAAACGAGCTGTGGTTTTCGGTGGCAAAAGTGGCGCCAATTTTAATATGATTTGCCTAACAGTCAACTCGATACTCAGATTCGAGTACCCCTCCCATATCTTCTACACAAGTTCTCTTCATCTTATCAGTGTAGGGTACCTCCGAATTGGCATGAAACTCATCGATATCCCCTCGGCGTCATAGAGCGGTCATTACGTGCTATCAGATTCATTCATTGCTTCAACGGACAACTCGGGACAACCTTTCCGGGCTTCGGGTTGGCGGTCAACTTGGTGGCTGTCTCCATTCCCGGCCGTTTATACCACCGCGTAACGTCGTGTAACGCTTCCAAAACGGTTGACTATGCAGGAGTCGGTCCCGGCACCTTGTCGTAATCCGCACATAGATATATCTATATCATGCAAGTGAGCCGAGCAGTGACCCGATTGGAAGCCCGCGTTACACTCTTGGATATCGCTCGAGCTGGCCGTTTGAGAAATCCGATGACGGTGGGTATTATACATGAAGTTGTGTTATGGTACATATGTACATGGTTATGTAAATGCTCGCTCGCTTCAACGCCTTTCATTATCTCCGAAGTACGAAGAATACAATACTTCCCGCTAATACCGCACCAGCGGCAGCGCCCTCCAGCGCCAGCAACGATGCATCCTTCATTCGGAAGTCTATCCGTCGTTCACTGCAGAGGTCCTCCGCAGAAAGCCTCCACCTCGCTGGGTCCAACAGAAACTCCTTCCACGAATCCCATGCGGTCTTCGAAGCCGTTGACACCTCCGGTATAGGCTCTGGTATCGTTCCTGGTACCTGCTCGGATGCCTGAGAGGTCTCCCCAAGCGGCTCGTCCGAGGTTGCCTCAAGAGTGCCCTCGGTTACGCCCTGAGCCTCTTCGGCAAGTTCAACCGCTTCAAGTGCAGCTCCGAGCGGCGCCTCAATGCGTTCAGAACCGGTAGCCCCCACTCTCGTCTCCAAAGCCAGCTTGACCTCTTCCAGCTGTCCCCTCACCTCTTCCAGAACAGCCTTCTCTTCCGCCACGACACCCCTAACCAACCTCCTCCTCTTCCACGGTTCAGCAACGAACTGTAGCACCACAAATAACAGGAAGTTCATTCCCATAAGACCCCAAGTGCCCCATGTACTCGCTCGGCGAATACGGTCGCTCCAAATCTGCTCCTCATGGTACCGCTTGAGAATACCGGAGTTCAACCTTTGACTCAAGCTCTGCTCTTCAGCCTCCGCCTCTGTCAGGGCTTCCTGCGAGCTCGCAACCTCACCCTCCAACTCATGGTCCGTTCGGTACAAATTGGTGAACCGCTCGAGATCGATGGGAGACCAGCTGTCCTTGCGAGCGAGCAGTGTCGTCACCTCTCGCTGGGTGGTAGCACGTTTTGTGTTGGAGCTCTTATAGGCTTGTCGAGCGTCGCGGACATGTCTGTGTGCCTCAGCCAGGGCGGTTTCAAGCTCGGCGTTTTGTTTCTTGATAGCTTCGATGCTCGTGTACCCGGTAATATCGTTTAGAGTTTGCGTGGCCGTCAGTACGCGAGTTTGCAGGTTGTCCATGAAGTGGCTGAACCTTTGCGTTAGCTCGTGACGGCGGCTGTCTGTTTTCGAAGGGAGCTCGTGTGCTTTGAGGGTAGACTCGGGGGTGACATGTTCGGGGTCTCTCTCCTCGCTGCGAGCCTTCTGATCGAGCTCTGACTCGGGCTGTTTCTCAGTAGATGGCGAATCCGAAGCCGTCTCCGTGTTCTTCGGTGGTATTTGGCCGGAGTAGAATCGTCGCGAGACCCCAATGGCTTGTACGCTACACCGTAGACATGTTGTCGGACTCTGCAGCTTCAAACCCCCAAACCCAATTCCTGGTCTTGCAGCAGCCCGATCAAGCCCCAGCTTGGCGTGTCCCCAAACAATCCTAACAACCGGCCTCGCGAACGGCTGCATTTTCCCACCTCTTGCGTAGGGCGGTGCTGTCGTCGTCGTCCGAAATCCCTCCGGTTTCGCAGCAGCAGAAGGTTGCTCAAGCTGAAGGGTGACAGCCGAGCCGAGCCAAAAAGTCGCGACTCCGGGATTCTGCCGTCGGCATCGGAAGCCCTCGCCGTTACCGCCTTTGGCGCACCGCAACGATAAGGATTTTTTTAGGGGACGTTGGGGGCAAATTATAGCGCCTTTTGCAGGGGTGACAGCTTGCATTGGGATCCACGGATAGCGGGGTGGAGGGGCCTCGAGTCCCTGGAATAAATTCTGCAATGACGACATTATCTATCGCTAAGACTTCGTATGTATGCGTTGTTTTCCCATCATTCATGCTATCTTGTGCCGTATTTCGCGGCCTAAGCTAAAAGGAGAGACAATCTTCCATTCTGCAGACTCAACCGAACATGCTAGTATTCCTTGTCCTTGACGGCTAACCTCCAGTTAGCTACTCACCCAAAAGTGGGTATATATCCTGATCAGCGCCGGCTCGCTCCTAAAAGCGATAATGCCCAGGCCTGTGTCCAATTCATTTAGTAAACTAAGGTACTCAAGGTGAAACCGTTCCATTGAGGGTTGAGTTTTAAAAGTGTTCACTGCCCTTGTTGATCTTTCAAAATCTGCCCCTCCATCAACCCCTCCATCCAAAATATCCATCCACCTACAACTCGAGATACCGACCGTCTTCGTTCGCGATTGAGATCTTTAAAATTATAAACTATTAAAGACCAAGACGCGACAATGCCTTCTGCAACAGACACGCCGGCGCTGGCCGCCAACCCCAAGTTCATCTTCTTCACCGACTTCGACGGCACCGTCACAACCGCCGACTCCAACGACTACATGACCGACAACCTGGGCTTTGGCAAAGAGCGCCGCGTCCACCTAAACAAGGAGGTCCTCTACAATGGGATGCACTTCCGCGACAGCTTCGTCGAGATGCTCGATAGTGTCAAGACGCCGTTCGACGAGTGCATACGGATTCTCTGCAAGCAGATCAAGTTGGATCCCGGGTTCAAGGAATTCTACGACTGGGCGCAGGCGAACAACGTGCCGATTGTGATCCTGAGTGGCGGTATGGAGCCTGTGATCCGGGCGTTGCTGGATGTGCTGTTGGGACCTGGGTGGGATATTCAGATTGTGAGCAACGATGTTCGAGCGAGAGAGGGGAAGAAGATCAACGAGGAGGGTGGATGGAGGATTGAGTTCCACGACGACAGGTTAGTTCCTCTACGTTAACAGAACAAAGCTCACAGAATACTGACCCGAGCAGCATCCATGGTCATGACAAGTCCCTCGAGATTCGCAAATATTCCTCGCTGCCCAACCGTCCCGTCATGTTCTATGCCGGCGACGGTGTCTCTGACTTATCCGCTGCTAAAGAAACGGACCTCCTTTTCGCAAAGGCCGACAAGGATCTCGTTACCTGGTGCGAGAATGAAAAGGTCCCCTTCGTCACTTTCCGCGACTGGTCCAGCATCACCCAAACGGTCAAGGATATTGCTGCTGGCTCGATCAGCGTGCAGGAGGCGGCTAAGGGCCGCATCTGATTTATGATTGAATGAATAACTAGACTTTGATACATTTGGAAAGTAGAGGAAATGTCTCCATGACGTGGGCAGGGTTGATTGTTGGGTTTGGCTTATAGACTTTGATTAGATCATTAGAGGTTCCGTATTTACTATCTCGGCTATATAGACTCCATGCTTATCATTGACTGAGAATATTCCTCAAACCGTCAAATTCCATACTTCATTATCAATACTTCATACCTCCTCATACTGTTGCCATTCAACAAGTTCTCGCGTATCGTCATTGCGTATCATACCACCTTGTGCCAAACTGGCTCCATCTCCTTATTCTGTCCTCTTCCTCTCATGAGGAACATAGTACCAGCAAATCAACATGATCACAAACAGAGTAATGACAATTGGATGTAGGATAAAGGTCCCAAAAGCCTGAGCCAACAAACCAGTAAGAAAAGGAGCAACCGCACCTCCTAAGCTTCCGCACGCCGAGATAGTCCCAATTCCACTGATCGACTCCCTTCGTGCCATGGAGCGAAGGAATACCGAGGCGGCGCAAGGGTATACTGGGCCAAGGAGCAGACCGACAATGGACACAGCGACGGCATCGCCGACAATGTTAGGCACCAACCAAACGAGGAGCTCAAAAGCTAGGGCACCGAGGATGAGGCAGTAGACGAACAGCTTCTCTCCAACTCGCGACGCCAGGGCGGACACGAAGAAGCGGCCGAGAGTGATGCCCGCCCAGAAACCGGCGGAGACGTAGCCAACTGAAGACGGATCACCCCCGCGGACGTTGATCAGGAAGGAGATGACCCAGCCAGAGATGGAGACTTCGGCGCCTTGATAGGCGAAGATGAAGATGGAGCCGAGAAGCACGACGCGGAGCTTGAGAGCGGCGACCATGCCCTTGACCATGGAGTCGTCCGGCGAACTCTCCCTGGCACGAGCGGCAGGGGACAACTCTTTTTCGTAGCCCCAAAACGACCAAAGGGATAAGATGAGCGTGACGACACCGAGGCCAAACGTCAGGAGATAGTAGCGAGTCCAGACGGTTTCCGCGACCGTGACAAGAGCCGTAGCGATGAGCGGGCCAGCCGTGCCGCCAACGCCATAGGATCCGTGGAGTAGGCCAAGCATGAAAGTGCCATTCTGAAGACCACCACAGAAGATGTTACCCAGGCCGACGCTGATGGCAATGCTGAAGCCGATGAGAAAAAAGGACGGGACGATGATACCAAAAGGTGCCCCTGCGATAAGGGGGATATATGCTAACGTTACGAGAGCTTGGCCCAAGCCAAACGTCTTTGCTCGCCCAAGCTTGGCTCTCATAGCATCGAGGATGACGGCCACGAAGACGAAGCCGAGAGCCTGGCCGACGAAAATAAGAGAGACGACGCCATATCCAATGTTGTAGTACCTGGAACAGACGGTCAACATCAATGTCATTCTACTCGGTCGGAGACACTTACTTCTCCATATACGGAATCAGAGCACCCGCAGCACTATCACTGAGAGCATTGCCAACATTGGCAAGACAGACAGCCAGTAGGCGGAAACGGTTCATGAAAGGTTCCCAAACGCTTGGCATCATCTCGACGGCATCGTCAGAAGGACTGGGGCTGCCGGGGCGGCTCATTTCCAGGCCTTCCTCGGTCCGTGGGGTTACGGTCCCAGATAAGACGCCATCACGCCTGGGGAGGTTGTGAAGCTCGAATGATTCCCTCTGCGGCGCTCCTGGATATGTCCTTGAGATGACTCGGGCAGGAGCAGTCAAAGGGCGGTAGAGCTCCTCGGTCGGCGAGTCGAGGTTGTGCGATTGGGCTCGCTCGATCTCGACCAGTCCATGGAGAACGGCCGTACTCATTGTGACAGCAGTCAACGCAATTGAACAAACTAACGACGACAACGATGAAGAGATGGTCTATTTCAAGCAAGACCTCGCAAAAGCCTATCAAGTTAAAAGAACAAGAAGTCCAGGCAGACTTGGTCGAAGAATGTAGAGGTGTGTGTCTTGCGGTGGCACACCGAGGACCGGCAGCTAAATATCGTCACAAGCAGCCACCCAAGATTACTCAGTCACATCAATCAGTCACCTGAAAGTCCCCGTCTTCGCTATCAGGCAGATGGAATAACTCCATTTGGGAAGTACAGGCACTCGCCCGCAAAGATCCACGATAGCTCGCGTACCCAGCCCACCTAAGCTGCTGGAGATTTCCCTAACAAGCGCGGGGAAATAGGAAATATGGATCAATACCACCACCATCAGTCATCGTACCCAAGGGAGCGGAAAGAGAGAGGATCCCAGGCTTTGCTGACAAAAGCACAATGGGAGCTTCCCCTCATGAGGGATGATAGCCCATCTCGGCATCACGTCAGTGACTGCCGATCATTGGTCGGCCCAGAAGCTCTCGGAAGCACATGCGTATGAGTCTCGAGTCCTCAGCCTTATGGAAACCATAATATCCGTTGCCAATTGGTTCGGATAATATGGCAACAGCTTCGAGAAGTAATAGATGGTTCGCTGTAAGTCGGTGGCGTGCTAGATTTCGGCCCTATTCCTGATGGCCGGTGACACCAATTGCGGAAAGTCCGCATGGATCCACAGTAGCTCTAGCTAAGCATTCAAGCAGGCTATTACATTAGGCAGCCTGTACAATGTGCTTTGATGTAGGATAAGCGGTATGCTAATATCTGTAAACATCTGCTACAAGTATAAATAATTAAAAATCGCAAGATCGTAAAGTAACCCTTTTCGTACTAATCTCAGCAAGCTGAGTTAATCCTTCATATATAGTATTTAAGATAAAAAAAAAGCCAAGAGCATACTGCAGTTCGTGCTGTAGCCGCACTACTTTCGCACTGGCACTCAGGTACCCCCATACTTATCAGCCGCTATAAATTATCACTTAAGCAGACCGACCTTAAAAAACTTGAGCAGATCAACTTTATTGTAGTGAGAATCTTAGTATCTATCGTTCGCTATGTATGAAGACTAAGTGACCTTGACATGGTCGGTTGATGTCGAAATGGAACAGCGGGACTGTGTCTCTATGGTAAGGAGTAGAACCTGCGGGCACTACCTTGGCTGAATAAACGAAGAGACTCCTATACGAAATACGCCTTGGGGTTTTACATTAGTATTGGCGAAAGACTTCGCACTCTGAGAGACTCTTCATGCATCCTCTCCTTTGAAGCTTTCTCCCTTCGCCCATTCGCCGGGTCCCAAATCCAACCCTCCCTCAACCACATCCAACTCAAACAAGCTTTCAACTCCTTATCCTGCGGAAGGACTCTCTTCCACTCTGGCTCGAACCCAACCGGCGCGCCTCTCCCATTCCAATCCGTTGCGAGACCCCTAAGCTCGTCCCGGTGAAAGATCCTAAAGCTATCGAGCGCATACGGGCCCATCCCCGGTAAATGGGCCACCTCCCATCCTTCACGAGGATCGTCCTCGTCGAGCACTTCGTTCAAGCCGATATCCTTGCCCGATCCCGGTAGAGGGTAGTGCAGCCTACGGTATCGTCGGTGTTTACTGGGTGGGCTCAGCAGCCACGCCTCCGCGAACGCTCGAAGACGCCTCGCTCTGGTGTTTTGCAGTCCGAGGGGGCCTAAGAGCTGAGCGAGTTTTGCTTCCGAGGCATTTGCCAAGTCCTTGGGTGCTGGATATTGTATGACCAATACATTGAAGACGGGACGAGCTTGGCTGCCTTTTGTGCGATTCCAGAGCGTGGCTGCGACGAGGAGTTCGTAGAGGTTGTGGGCCACGCGTTCTTGGACCAAGCTGAACCGTGGAGCGGTGATCGGTGGAGTTCGAGCTGCTGATATTGTTTTTATATATAAAGGATTGGATTTTGGCCTGGATGTCGAAACGGGTTCCTTCACTTTGAGTTGGCGTACTACTTTCGTTTTCCGTACCTTCTTGCGTATTACTTTCGTAAGCACCATTTCCCCATCTTGTTCCTCGTATCTCTCGGTCTTGGTCATAGAACGGGTGATCCGACGTTGCAAAATCATATTGAAAAGCGTTGAAGGAATCAATCTCTCCCAAAACTATGTCTAGAAGTTGATGTTATAGGATCGTTCTACTCCCGAAGTCGTGGCTATTTTCAATGTCGTCATCGCCGTCATCGCCCCCGATCTTATGCACATTCTCTGCCGATCTCTAGTATCACCCTTTCCCACTGTTGCTAGAACTATGTTGAAAATCTGACCGATTTATTTCTAGGAATTTTAGCTATAGTCTTGTGTGATTTTATGCAAATTGCCTACTCTTTCCCTCTCTATAGTATTGGAGTGAAAGCGCTAAGATTATCCCACATCCACGTTGCAGGATATGAACAATGATAATATTAGAAACAAGATTGATTATGAACTTAATATGGGACTATGAATGTAATTAAAGCTGGGATCTTAGGCTACTTTGATCACCCACTTGATAAATCCCTTCTAGACGTATTACTAGAAGCTGTGGATGTGCTTGCAACGATCACCAATGTGTCTCTGTAATCAACACCCTTCTTTCCCCAATGCAGTGTTGCATCCTCGGAAATTGCATCTTATTGACTACCCAGAGCAAAGTTTCGTCTCGTACCAAAATATCCAACGTCGAGTGTGACCATATCTGCAAATCCCGATAGATCAACACTCGCAAGAGTCGAGTTATCTTCCGAGAAGAACTTCGTCACTCGCTTTGCAGTCCATTCCGGATTCTCATCAGCTGGTGACTTGTTAGCAACGCATTGAGACCATACAGAACAAGCTTACCGATCCAGTGGCCCGCCTTGGGGATGGTATCAAGTTGCAAATTAGAAGAAATCGGTTCGAAGGACGCCTTCAACACATTCTTAAGCCCGAGACTTGCTTCACCACCCATTCCGAGCAAAGGAACGTCCAGCTTGCCCCGTTTTAGCGCTGCCGTGAAGAATCGAGAGTCTTCGTAAACCGAAGTGGCCGAAAAGGGACCCAGCATAGCTCGCAGGAATCCAGGCTTCGAGATACTGGTCGTATAACGATTGACGGTATCCTCGCTGAAAGCCGCACCCCCGGAATAACTACCATGGAAGAAATACCACTCCAGAAACTGCTTCTCCTTGCCCGACATCAGAAACTCCGCGAGGTCGGGCACTTGGAAGAAGGCAAGTTGCGAGTTTTGGTAAAGATCCCAGTACGGCGCCGGGTTGCTGGAATTCTCATATCCGAAGCCTGGGAGGGGATACTCGGCCAGGGCGAGTCTCTTGACCATGCCGGGGTACTGGATCGCCAGGGCGGTGGCCATACCGACGCCCTTGTCATGCGCGAAGACGTATGCCGAGGTGACGTTCAAGAAGTCCAGCACACCTTTGAGGTCGGAGGCGGAGGCTTGTGCGGTGTAGTTTCCATCCGGCGGCAGGCTTGAATCACCAGCACCGCGGTTATCGGGAGCGATCACTGTGTAATTCTGCGCGAGGATAGGCCCGATGAATTGCCATGTGAGACTGTGTTGCGGGTTGCCGTGGACGAGAAGAACAGGAGGACCAGACCCGGCATAGCGAAAGTGTATGCTGACGTCTTCCAATGCAACGCGGCCATGTTCCCAATCATCGAAGTTTGTGAGCTGTGCGGCGGCAGAAGCGGCCAATGCTCCCACGAGTTGTCCCGGACGCATGGTAAAGATGTCTTGGTAGTATGAATAGAAACGTGTTGTAGACGATGATGCTACGAGTCTCATAAGGACAACATTTCTTGTATTTATACTATTACATCACATTTGAAGCTCATTTCCCCCGACCCTCCTTTGAACTTTACTATGCCATACTCTCTCACTCCGCGATAGACTCCGAACTAGACTCCGGAACTCCTTTAAGAAACCTCGGAGCTGCGGACCGCAAATGTGGGGCCTGGACGGAGCTTATCAATCCTTCGTATCGCTCAGGCAAGAAATGGTTGCTCAGCAATCATCGAGATCCCGTTAGCTGCCTGTACCTTGCTGACAACATCAACGTTAAATAAAATGATGACGTACTTCTAGCTCAGAAGTGACACATCTATCTGGATCGAGCGGGATGGCGTAGACCCAAGATTCATTCACCATAGCTCTTTAACGTTTTAACCGAGGCTTGCATCTATCGGAATCTACCCCTCCATCCATGAAGACGCCTCGCTCCACCAAAATTTCTCACTGGGCTCGCCAACAAAAAGTCGTGTGAAACATTATCATCCCGTCGCAATGGGTCGACCGAAACGCAACGTCCTCGCCACGGCAGAGGCAGCCATGACGCCTCCCGATGGGCTCGAGCCAAACCAAGCTCTAGTTCGAGTCATCAAGCCTGAGGGCAACAACCTCTACACTTGCGAACTCCCGAACAAGAAACCCATTGTCCTAGAATTGGGACAAAAGTTTCGGAATACCATCTGGATCAGACGCGGCGGCTTTGTTTTGGCTGAGCGGTACGAGGGCGATAGCAACGATAGTAGAGCCGATGGAGAAATTGTGAATGTCGTTCGCGATGAGAAGGCTTGGCGCAAACAGGGCTACTGGTAGGATTGCTTCAGCAACCAACGTTGACAAAGAGACTGATTAGTTCCCGATCTAGGCCCAAGGAATTCTCCAGGAACGCATACGACTTGAGCGACTCGGAAGACGATTCGAACGTAGGCAAAATGCCACCAAGCGATTCCGAAGACGAATGATTTATTTGATCTATCCTTTATTTGTTTTTGGCCGCGACGTCTCTCACCGGCGCTCTATTGGGTGCTCGACCACGAACCGGATTATCGGTTCCGCGATATATCAAGACAACCGTGATCAACAAGATGTTGACCACCACGGTCGAGCTGCGATCGGTGCTGGGGAAGACGTTCCAGGCCCATTCCTGCGCTGCCCACAGCGGGAAAACAACGAGGGGGCTTTGCGTCGCCCGCCACAAGAGATACGGAGTTGTCCATGCCAAGTAGGCATAGAACTGGTAGTGGAGGGATCTGGCGAAGAGCAGGCCGATGACGTTTGCGGAGAGCATGGTCGTCATGACATATTCGGGAGTGATGTAGTGGGCTATGCGCAGCTCTTCCTGCTCCGAAAAGGGAGACTTGCCCCGGATGAAGGCACCCGTCATGGTCGATAGCGGTCGGTTGGTGGGCTGGAGCCATCTGGAGATGATGAAGATTAGGAGTACAATAGCATGGAGGGATAAAAGGAGAAATGCCCATGTCTTGTTGAGAAACATGTCTTCACCAAGCATGCGCCAATTGACCGTCCACTCAAACTTGAACTGGCGAGACAGCTCAAAGGCCCGACCCAGATATCCCCAAGGATTTTTTACCAGGAACGGCAAGGCAATCACGATTTGAACCTGCGCCATTAACCAGGCCAGTCGCAGACTCCCCCCAAAACCTCTGCCCAAGAGTAGCACCATTCCTACAGCCGGCAGCACCAACAGCAGCGACATCTTGATTCCCAGACCCCAAGTGTACGCCAAGCTTCCGAACGTCCAATATCGGCGCTGGAAGAGGTAAATCGCGAGCCACAAGAAGAAAACGGCGAAGCAGTCGTTGAAGCATCGGAGGACGAAGACGCTGTGGAGTCGTTTCGAGAGGATTAGGAGGGGGAAGATGTAGGGGGGAACCTGGTCGGCCGTTAGCGAAACCCTCCTCGAATCCTCGAGCGGCGTACCTTGGCTTTCCAATAACACAACATCACTAACCCCAAGGTCGCCATATAGAGCACTGCAAACAGCTGCTGCGCCAAGAAGATGTTCTTCCCCTGGTCGGTAAGGTGGTATAAACCCGTGTAAGTGTACACATGCGCCGCCGGATACACCAGCGGTCCCGTGCCGCCCTCCATCTTCGTGTAGTCCCTCTCGCCGGAGACAAACTGGGAGACCTGCTCCATGTACGCTGCCCAATCGATTTCGGTGTCTACACGCATTAGCACCAGCTTCCGCCTGGCTCGGGGCAAGCTCACAGGGAATCTTCCAGATGATGAGCCCGCAGAGGACCGCGTCGGCGAGCCATAGCGCCACGGGGATCAGTTTGGAGAGCGCATGACGACCGTTTGCGACATCGGAAACGAAACGGTATGCTTGGATGTGTATGGGCGGTTCGGGCTGTGACATGGTGGCGGTTGAGAGCTTGCCACTGGCGAGTGACAGACAGGTGGAGTTTCAAGCCGTGATGAAAGGGGAGCTTGGAGGAGCTGTGTCAATGCTTCGATATGCGCATAGCCTCGATAGCTTCATCACACACGCAACACCAGATGAGGACATCGCGGCCGACATGGGATCGAGCTTCTCCAAGGTCGATTGGTTCAACGCGCGCTGCTCTAGTTCACCGCTACAATCTCAAATCTCTACCTTTATAAATTCGCTTTCTCCTTGATCACCTTCTCAACCAACTCCACCACCCTCTCTGCACACCCGTAGGACCCTTGGTACCCCCATCCCGCATGGCCATAATTATGCACCACCGTCGTCTCCCCATCCAACCTCTCCTCCTCAACCCTGGCACCATCTTTGCGATACGGCCGCAGGCCCACCGCATGTCTGATCACACTCAATCCCGCAACGCCCTTTCCGTTCGCAATTTCCGGTCGTGCGGTGACGATGCGCTGCATGATTCGCACGGCGATGTTGGGATCCGGCTGTGATTCCCAGTTGCCGATATCGTAGGTCCCCCCGAGGATGGTCCCCCCGCCGGCCGCGCGCATCATGAGGTACGTTACTTCCGTGGGGCCATCGTCGGAGCTGGAGCAGACGAGCATCGGGGTGCTTTCGTTCCTCACTAGGACGACTTGGCCTCGAGCAGGCGCCATGGTCTTATCTTCCACGCCGCCCAGCTTGAGTGATCCCAGACCTGTGGTGTTGATGATGATGATGTTCGGGGTCTTCCCGGAGTGACTTAGCTTCTTGGCATCGTTGATGTGCTCGAGGGCCGCACGCTTAAAGATGACGCCGTTCTTAAGACACTGGCCGAGGAGCCAGGGCAGGTATATGGCCGTGTTGATGCAAACGCCAGTGTACTCACAGCCAGAATCGTAGCCGCGCGTGACTTCACTGGGTTCTTGTTCCCGGAAATCGGGGAACATTTCCTTGTACCAAGGGTTAGGCTGAAATACTGCGACGGGGAGGTCGAGATTCTCGATCTCGTCGACATCCTTCTGTCGTCTTTGGATGAGGCATTCTGTGACGTGTCAGCGTGGGTGGATGGTGACACACGAGACGAGCGAGCGCCTCGACTTACTTTGGAAGTGAATGCCCGCCTCGGGGACTTCCTCACACAACCGCTTCAACTCGGGCCAAGTCTTTCGTTCCCAGTAACTCTTTTCCTTCGTAGCCATTCTAGTGATGGTGTAAGTCGAGTTTTGGTGAGTTTGGGGAGGGGGACGTACGGCACGACGTTGGCACCGGCGAATGGAGATGCATATTCAATGTCGTAATCACCTGGCATATGCTTGGCTACGACGGTAATCTTGTTACTCTTGTTTCTGGATAGGAGGAGTGCCGACGTCAAGCCAGACACGCCGGCGCTGGTGTGTGTGTCAGTAGGCTGTTGTCACTGGTATAGCCGGGGCTGACTGCTTACCCAACGACAACAATAGTATTGGTCATTATAGTAACGACCTGGACTAGTGCGATGCTTGACAGTTTTGATGTTGGAATTTGAAGTCTTAGTTTTAGTCTTCTCCGTGTTGATAGACAGTTATATCGCGGCCATCGAATGGCTGCTAGAAAAGTAAGCGTAGGCACTACCTTATTTATCTCCCCATCGGAGGCCAACCTGAGTCCGCACCCAAGACACATAGATAACATGCCTGAGGATCCGTAACCCAATTCCGCCTTCACGGCTCCCTGTGGGCCGACGCAGACCGATCTTTGAATGGGTGTGCAGCGAAAGCGGAAATAGACGTTGGTCGGCGTGGCTCATCTGTTGGGCACCGGAGCCCCTCACTTCTCAACTCGGGATGGAGCCTCACCCTAATCTGAACATGAATCTTTCACAGCAAATCTCTGTGGGGAGTTGGACAGTATGTAGAATGATTAATTGCTTAACATTTTGTAAGCCTCTATTAAGGATACTCGTACAAAACTAGGATCCCTGTTCCCTTTCCCTCTAATTTTAAACCCCTCAAGACATCAAATCTGCCTTCAACAGCCAAAGTCCACGAATTCCCTTTTTTCAACTACACTATCGCTTGAGGCCTGTTTTATTGTTTTCTCCTTGCTTGATACCCGGCAAGCCAAGGCAAGCGGTTCCAAGCGTTGGCAACAAAACACACCTCAAAGGATAGTGTAGTCAAAAAAAGGGAATGCGTGGACCTCGTCCGTTGACGCTTCAGAGGTGTCGCTGAAGGGGAAACACCACCCCCCTCTATTTTTAAGTGTCTTTTGTCACTCACTTCCTTCCCAGTGATTTATGCTGGCTAAACGGAATTCAAAGCCTTGAGAATTGCCTGAGGATTGGCACCAACAATCTCTTCTACCTTCTTACCGTTTTTAAATAGATAGAAGGTAGGCATGGCGCGAACACCAAGCTCTTGGGCCAACCCAGGCATCTCATCGACGTCGAACTTGACAAAATCAATCTTCTGACTGAAAGAATCATTGGTAGACATCCTGCTGGTGTCAGCACGTTGTGTCCGGTGTCTCGGATCAGGCTAAGAAAACGGATCAAACTTACTTGTCAATATGGGGAGCAATCATCTTGCAAGGACCACACCATTCGGCAAAGGCGTCGACGAATACCGACTTCTCTCCTTCATTCTTACTTTTCTCGATGATGGCATTGAACTCTTCTGCCCTGTAGCATCCCATGTCAGCCCTAATCTTTGACTCCAGTAGTGTTTGAGAGACTCACGACTTGACGGTGTGGACAACCATGTTCGCGGGAGTTGTGTGGAAAAGGCGATTGGTGATGGTAGGTCGGTGTGATGCAGCTGATATGCGAGCAACTGAGGACAGAGGCCGAAGCAAGCGGTTTGTTGACGACATGGTGATGGAGAGAGACGGTTGTAGAGTCTTATAAGAATTCAATTCACCGTCTTCCCGCCCTCGATCTGGTGTCTTCCACGGATTAGAATTAGAATAAACCTCCTCTCCAGGGAGACGTGACTGGGTGGGTCATAGCGCGTATTCGTAATCTAGATTTGTCACCTGCTCGATGACACGCGACGCCGAGTTTAGTCCGGTCTTCCCAGGTTATAAAAAAATATTGCGACTGACTTTCCGAATGCCGCGTCGTCAGTTATTGGAGTATTTCTGCTTCATATTCGTAATCATGTCTGACATATCATTCCGTCTTTAGTATGTTGCTCTTGTAATCTGGCTCGCCAATTTAGAGCTGCGCAATCAAGGAATCAACGAGCACAAGGGAGAAGTTTCTGTGGAAACTGACCACTGAGAACGTTGAAGCCATCATTTTTTTTCTCTTTCTTTTTAAGGGAAGTGCGGCTCTTGGTGGAATGTGTACTCATGTGGTAAATCAAATGCCAGTTCTAGCAAGTTGAAATTTGCTAGAACCAAAATCGACTAGACGTTAAGCGATGATTTCTTACGTTGTCTTCCCCTAAGACCGGGAGTAGAGTCACTCGGTTGCGCATATACAATCGACGGTTCGCATCGGGCTGATGTTGAAGCGCTTAACTTTTAATGAATTTTGGGTTTTAAAAGATTTAGGAGTCTCATCGGCTAGCACTTGTTTAACGAGTCACGCCCTGTTTGGGTATCGAAAGATAAATTTAAGGAGACTTATTCGATTGAAGCTATCCTGGCTGCAAAGCTCGCTTTTATATGTGTGAGCTTGGCATCTTCGAGCCCTACGCTTGCCCTTGGATCAGATGATGATATCTTATCCTTATCGTGATAAGGCCGCTGACCCGCGACAATTTGTCCCCCCGATAAGATGGTAGACTTGCCATGGTTGTTGGCGGTCGTCTAACGGTCTCTCTCTGTTTGCTTGGCACATGAATTCCCTCTGGATGATAATGGTCAGACTCTGACGGATTCCACTAGCGTCCGCAAGCTAGTTAGCACGGACTCCAAGCAACTTCTTCTATGACAAAAGATGGCTTACCGAGTAAAGAAGGTACCGCCGCCGCCGACTTGGAATGTTAGCTGGGTCCTGAAGATGGTCTCGCTCGAGCCATGGTACTGTGGCTGAGTTCATTGGTGTTTTTTTCCAACTCGTTTCATTGAAGTGAGTACAACATGATTCCTCTATGCAATTCGTGATATCTCCGACTCCACCACCATGACCGTGGTTATCAGAACCCTGACGCCCAGAAGAGGCCGATGTAATCGTTGCCCAGCTCGGCAGGATTTGTATGATACAACCTGCAAACACTGGGGCGAATCCAGGCACAATGCTCACTTCGTACAGCCCCCCGTCAACCGTAATTGATCCACTTGAGGTTGAGTTCTGGTCAACCCGGCCATCGAAGTTGGCGTTGCAGTATTCACTCACACCTGACCCAGCGGATAAGCGGGTTAACGCCCTTGCCGTTGCATCTTCATGCTCAAGAATCCAGACGCCCGCGTTGATTCGTTCCGTCATTTTGGGAATGTATCATCGGCGGAACGGCCCTCTTCTGTATCATCGCATGCAGCGCCCTGACCAACATTAATGCATTCAGCCACCCCGAGTGGAGAGAGGAAATCATTCCGTTTATGCAGCCTCTGGGCGACCGAGACATCCGAGAATGGCCTGGCTGAAGGTACCTTTACGTGCAGCAAAGGAGTTGGGGAGACCCTGGCATGTCTTCAGCCACATCTAACGACCGAAAGGTACTTGTCAGTTACATCGGTCCTGAGAAGGCAATTCTGTGGGGAGCAGCGAAACGCGTTTGGGAAGATGGAATAATTGACTCCCTACCTATAGAGGACGGCATGGGTATGTGGGTTACAGATAGACAGTACGCGTCAGCGTTCCATCTCGAGTTGGAGCCATCTCACACCCTCAGGCACCCCACCTGTAAACCTGAGGCACAACCACTCCTCAACTCCAAGAAAGCGTCTTCGAGATCCATCAATTATCCACAGCCTTTCGGTATTCTACAGCGCACCAAACGCTTCAAAACAAGAAACACCACCCATGTCGCAAAGTGGGGGTAGCAATTACGGGAATTTAAGATCTTGGTGTCTCATTATCCTACGGCGGCTAAACTAGCGCCCGAGATCTCTCGATCAGGATCCATGAGGCGTTGCTCCTAATCTTAAACCTTTAGACCAATGCAGGTCCGGTTTCATCCCCCCAGCCGTCTCACCGCACTGAGAGAACTAAGTTTCCGCCGTTAGATGGACTGACGAGAGTTTAATCGTGGCGTCTTGAAGTCCGTGGTGGTAGGAGGAGGGTTGCTGTCAACATGGGGGCCTTTTCCTTCTTGCGTTTCAATTAACATGTGTGGATAGAATATGAGGACAAGATCGAGAATGAGAAGCGGTATCGCAATCAGGGTTGAGGGTACAGACGTCTAATCCTCTAATGCATGCAAACAATCCCAGTGGACTCCGTGACATTACGATTAGAAGATTCACTGGATTTACGGAGCTTCGCTCCCAGTTGTACAACATCCTAACATGTACAAAACGCAATTCCTGGCCAAACAAAACACTTCAAGTGTCAGATATTCCCGTTTCCCACCTCCCACCCATCCACTCGTGCTCCCCTGAAGAAACCAGGCCAAATATCTATGATGCTCCGCCGCAGCAACCACTTCACCTCTCATAAATGAGGTAAGCACGTGTTTATCGTGCATCCGTTTTACCAAGCAATCGCCTGTCTCCCAAACACCCTTCCCCATAAAGCAATAATCACCGGCTCCAGCCAAGTGGCCTGCCAAGATGATGCTTCAAGCAACGCCGACGCCCGAACGTGTATGACGCAAAGAGGATCTCGGCCATTCTCGTCGATATATGTATGTTTAACTCCCATAGTACTCCGAAACTAGGTGGCGTTCAACGCGGGTATCAAAATATGCGGTATATGTAGTTGAGAAAAGAAATTGAGAAAATAATGAGCGCTATGGTCGTCGAGGTCGTGTCATACATCAAGCATGGGGTGGGAGATCGTGTGGCGTAAGTGGGCGTGTGCAAGCGTAGAGGTCGATGAAACCGAACAAAGTGGCCAGACCGAAGAGTTCTCGTTGTTTTCGAAGTTTTTAATGTTTCTTTCTTATTTTTTTTTTTTTGGGTGATGACGTTTTGGGAAAGCCAGGTTTGGCTGCCGTATGGTTGAGAGGAGAAAGGAAATAAAATAGTGAAAGACTTCGGTCAGTGTAGACAAAAATGAAAATGGTAAGGAGCGTCGATGTCGAGGTGATTGACAAGGTAGTAGTATGGAGAGAACTCTTCGACTCTGGCCTAGCAAAATATCAGTTCATAGCTTTCATGCAAACACAACGCTGCTGCCTCTCCTGTCTGAACTCCTTCTTTTATCGTCAACGGAAGCTCGGGGTGTGAGTTCGAGCAACTTTGCGCTCCCGGCGCTGAAGTTGCGGACATGACCTCGCCCCAGATTCACGCTTCTAGCGCGCTGAAGTTCAGCCAACTCCTCGAAGGAAATTGGGGAAATGGGGGAAGACGCATTGTCCTCGTCCTCGGACTCGATGTCTAAAAGTCCCTCAACACTCTTCATGGTGTACCTGTCGTGTTTATGATTGTGCACGACGTGGGGGTGAGACCCTACAGCACCCCACTTCATGTCAGAATCATCCACGAGATCCTCTTCATCACTGCTCGGGCGTCCTTCTCCTGAGCGGCGACCAAAAGTATGCTGTCCGGAATTTCGACGAGGTGTGAGCTTGGCGAAGTACTCGTCTTCCGTGATGCCGAGGTCGTCCTGAGCACTATCGTCCTGGGAATCGCTACTTGATTCCGCATGGTTTTGGCGATTGGCTCTCATGAGGCTTGCTCGTAGAGGCGTCTTGCGAGCGCCTGCTCTTCCAGAGAGCCAGGATCCTTCCGAGTCGACGGATGCCAGCGACATCGACATGTGGGGTTCGGGGGAAGGAGAAGCATACACCCTGTTCATAGAATTGGGCGTATGACGGAAGACCTCCGCAGATCGACGATCTGACGTAGGCGTACCGTAGCGCATAGAAGGGAATCGCGCCATTTCCATCTCGCGCATCCTGGCATCGGAGAGGATTGGCATAGGGGGTTCGGCTTCGGGAGACTGCACACGCGACGCCGGTGGTGAGATCGGGAAGTCCGGGAGGTCTTCTCGGAAGCGGGATCGCGTTCGCTTGGGTATGCTGGCCTTGCGAGCTATGTAATTGCCCGAAAATGACTCCGAGGTATTCGGGGTATCTTCACCCTGGAGTCTCGCGAGGGCTTGTGCTTGTGCTTTCGCCGCCGCTACAGCTTGCATTTCCTCCCGAGAGGTATCGGAAAAGGAAGAGGGTCCAGAGTTTCTGCGGCTCTTGCCGCTCCACCTCAAGAAGGAGGAGAAGGAGAAACGGCCACCCTTCGCGGTGCTTTCGGAACCTTTTCGAAACGCTTCCTCCTCGTCTATGGTATCAGGAGGGGGTGAAACCATCTTCTCTCTTTCAGATCCCAACGTCGATTTGGATCTCGATTTGACAGATCTCAAAAGACCAGAAAACTTGGTACCTGTTGACATAGACCCTTGCTCGTCAGATTTTCTTGGTAAAGTAGACTCAATGTCTGGCCTGGGGACGTCCTCAGGCGAAGTGGGCTCGTCGAGAGGAGCCGTGTCAGTACGATGGAAGTTCGCAAATGGGGTCTTTGGCGAGTCGTCGCTCATGTCCACGTCGGCGTCAGCATCAGGCATCGACATAGACTCCCTCGACGCTCGTTGCTTGGAGGATGTAACCACAGCAGACTTGGGCTCGATCCCCAAACCGACCAACTCACGCCCCATGACCCCTCTTTCAAGATTCTCCGGAGGAGGTGTTCCTGACTTCTCGGCTTCCAATTCCAGAGCCTTTTGCTTCTCGGCTCTCCGAGCCAGTCTCCGTTCCGTCCTTTCCCGGTCTCTCTCTCGTTTCTTTTCTCTCCGTCGCTTATCTCGTTCCATGAGCTCCCTCAGGTCGCTAGAATCCAGCTCATCGGCAATATCGTCAACACGCTTGTGTGCTTTCATCGTCTCCTCCGAAATAGGTTCTCGATCAGCCAGCCGTCTCCTTTGAGATCCAGTCCGATTGAGGCCCGACATGTACGGTGGCGGTGCGCGCGCAGTGTGGGAATGGCGCAAAGTCGGCCTGGGTGACAATGCATCTAACGTTGATATCTTGTATGCGCCAAACTCAGAGTCTGAAGACATGGTAGAGTGAATAGAAGCCGGAAGTGGGAGCGAAACCTCCGAGGCTGGATTGTTCCAGGGTCGGCCGAAGTTGCCCGTCTTCACTCTCTTACTGTCCTTTCTCATAGGACGGCCACTACTCCATTGATCAGTAGCAGGCCGGGTGGGCATGCTGCTGCTCATGGCCTTAATCTCAGCCTCCCTGTCATGTTCTTCTCTCCTCCTCTTGCTGCTTTTTCTCCTGGCTGGGTGGTGGACACCGCGCTTATGATGGAGTGTAGGTGTGCGGTCCCAACAACCAGTGTCGTCGTCTGGAGAATTGCTGTTGCTCCCCATCTTTCCCGTCCTTCCGCGGGTCGAAGTGTCGCGGTGGTCTTGATCGCGATCGATACGGATAGAATCCCGGCGTCCGGGAGAGAAGCTGTAAGTGCGCCCACGTCGTTGTAGCTTGGTGGACTCGGTGCGTTGTTTCTTCTTATTAGATGTAGTCGTGGTGATGACGTCCTCAGTCTGAGATCGTGGCGGCGGGGCGCTCTCAACGTCTGAGTAGCCTGCGCCCCGAGAGCGCTTGCGGACGCTCCTGCGCCGGAATGGCCACAAGGCCATGGTTCCGGATGATGTGTCGCCAGTGAGCAAAAATTAATTCTGCGTGCGTAAGGTCGTCGCAAAAGGTTGGTGGTTACTAAGATTTGGCGAGGCGTGCGGGAGCATCGTGGGAGCGAGTTATAGCGACTACAGCGGGCTGTTCATGAGGCGGCAGGGGCTCGCACCAGTCACCGAACGGCTAATAGCGGGCAGGGAATGTCGCAGATGGGAAATTCAATTCGCCCGCTGCAGGCCAGTGGAGGGAATTGAGCCAAGTCGGACGATCGCAACGTGGTCAGCCCAGGAGTCGGTTGTAGCGAAGAAAATGCGGTCGCAACAGGTGAGTTGCACGGTATGTATGTATGTATGTAAAAGTGGGTGGTGGTGCGCGGGCGTGGGTGGGTGGCGTGGCGGGACGTGTGTGGTGTAAAGGTCAGAAACGGCGAGGCATGCAGAACGCTTTGGCGGATTGGGATTGAGAGACTTTTTCATGTCTCAGGATGGAAGGAATGTACCAGCCGGTCAAGGAATAAAAAAGGATAAAGGGCCCTGGACGACAGGGAAACCGCCAACGCCGTGCAGCGGTGGGAAAGCCCGGGGAAGGGAGAGGTGGACGGGAGGAGTCTGAAGTCGAAAAAGGAGCCGGGGTCCTTGTCCAACAGAGAAACCTTTTCGGTGGACGCGATGCGACTTAGAGAGGGGCGGGCGGTGGGCGTTTAAGGGCGCGCAAGGGGGGGGGGGCAACAAGCGGGTACACCCCCGTAGACAACTGGGCTGAGGGCTTGAGTGCCCCCGACAGGCGGCGAAGGGAAACCCGGAGACCTGACGGCCGATGTACCCCAGAATCGGGTAGTGCAGGTACAGTGCTGAAATGGTCGCCGTTGTCGATCGCTGAATCTAACCTCAATCAATCAGTCGAGGGAGGAAGGCCAAGCAACGTAAAAAAAAAAAAAATCAGGCCATTTGCAAGGAGCAGGTTTCCAGGTTGTCTTAAAATGCGATGATGGGAGATAGAACTAGGGCGACGCTGTGACGTTGCCATCAGGTCAGGGCCGAATCGTGCATGGAGGAGAAGGGGGAGGGAAATGCGATTGAAAGGTGGTGATCGCCTATTCCACTAAGAACAAAAGCCGCCGCAGAGACCGCTGCGGCACACTGACACACAGGGCACACTGCGTTTTGTTAGTGCTGCATTGTAGCGGTTGCTTTAGCTGTTGCTTTAGCGGATGCTTGAGCTTTTTTAGCGTGGCGGATGGGGTGGAACCTTACGGCAGGGGACACAGGACGACAACCTTAGCGTGACCATTCCCGACCCATCAAGAGCCACCCTCTGGCACCCGATGGAGTCGCTGGAGCCTTCGACGAAGATGTCATCGAAAAAGGGGGCCGTGGGCAGCAAGTTGCCAAGTCTAATCCGCAAAGCCGCGACGAAGACGACGACGGTGTTATTCTTGGCCATCTATTATATTGGCTTGCGGCGGGGTACTCAGAATTTGGGGTACGCACCCGCTTCGTGGCCAGTCACAGGTATCCTTTTGAATCCTTTCACTCTCCAAGCTCTCGTTATCCTAGCATAAGATGGGTAGTCATCTCCGTCTCGGTTCATCTCGTCCCATCTCAAGCTCGAGACGAAGGTTCGGGAGGATTAAATGAGTTCATGATTCCTCGTCCAGTCAAATCATCTTTCTCGCGACTCCCCCTTTTGACGTGCCACAAGGACGCGAGGTCTTCGATCAACGGCAACCTCTCTCTCTGCACGGCAGAAGCAAGCAGCAGGGGACACGCGTTTAATTGGGCACAGCTGGGGACGACTGGAGACAATTGGAAGAGGAGTGAGAAGGGAACCGAAGGGTCATCCCGTTTGTCCCAGGCCTGCCCAACCCCCCTGGTTCTCCCTCCACCCCCCGGTCCGTCTAGTCTGGCCTGTGTGCTTTCGTATCACCTTCGTACTTCTGCAATACGTCTCCCTCCGCTTCTCCTAGAAGAGCAGCTGTCAATTTTCGCTTAGGAAACATGTCCCGTTTAAACCAAGCGCAAAATGTCGAGCATTCTATTTTCGACATGCATGAGCAGAAACCGCCGTGGCTGACCGCCGAAGTCCGACCCCCAGCTCTGCACAGCGATTCATCCGATGGGGCGGTGCACATTCGAAACAGGTTCAGCGGTTCCAGACTGCGAGACTCTTCGGATCTTCCCCCCGCCTGGTGCCGTTGAGGGTGCCGTTGGGGATCGACAGGTGGTGCAGCAGGCCAAGACCTTATTTGACATAAGAAGCCAGTGGGTTGGGAACCAGGCGCCAGATCAGAACAAGATTGACCGGCAGTGACGGGAACTCCAAGCGAGCCAAAGATGGTTGGATTTGGGAGGGTCAGGTCCGCTGATGAACCCCGACCATTCAATTTATGGCAACTTCCTTCATCGTGCCGGACTTCCAGCTTTTCCCATCACGAGAGCATCTAAGCTTCATGCTCATTGACTGGATCGATCCGTCGACGGCTCCAGCTCGCCACCCACTCGACCCCCCAGCCACACCATTAAACCACGATTGCCGTTAGCTACCTCCAGTCCCCCGAAAGGCCTCACTCTCTCTCCGATAGCTAACCGGCTGTTGACAAACGGCGCTCGCTCCGTCTTTGAGCGGTGTCTGTACCCGTCCCTCTCGGACGTCCCTCGGCTGGATCCCCCCCCAGCCATCGAAAGCGAGATGACTTCCTCTCACGGCAGTTGTTGGCTGCCTCCGCGCGCCTCGTCCTCTCTGGGCCGCTGACGAACATCAGATCTTGGCAAGGCTCGTCCGGACGATCCACCATTCGGGCGCCGACTTGATCCAACCGAGCGCGCCATCGGTTTCTGCTCCAATCACCATGACGCTGCTACTCGTTCCGTGACTGAGCAACCTGCAAGATGCTCAGACTTCTGTGCAGCGAAGGTGTCCTGCACCTCATGTGCTAATACCTCGCACTTGCGCCCGTTTGCTGCGAGCAACTTCGTATCACTCCCCGGATCCCGTGTACCGCGGACCCGCTTGCTTTCCTGCTGGCGCTCGTATTCAGGTCCAGGACGCTGGGCGCACTAATCTGTACTGGCCATGCGGTTTGCAAGATGACGGCGGAGTAAAACCCTAGCATCACGTTTTCGGGGCGGGTATCTTGCGCCAACATTGACGTGTTACTTTTGCCTCGCAACATGGGATTTCAGCTCCGTCGCAGGCTGAGGCAAGCCCGCATTGCTGTACATGTACATCATTGGGCGAGTGCTAGTGCTATTGCACTTTACGTACCCATGTCATAAGGCTACGTCCTACGTCGCATTTCAGCCCTGTAGCGGTGTCGTCATGATCATGAAAAACAATAGCTTGCAGCACTCGGTCGATTTGTCGATCACTGGACGTCATTGCAACGATATACACCGACGATCTTCCAGTTATCCAGGAAATGTGGATCAAAGTTGTGAGTCGACGTTCTCTAGTCAACAGGGAACTCGGCAGCAGAACAAGAATGACATGGGCTCGACCTAGCGGGACATCTATCGTCAGAGCTTCGCTTGCCTACGGATTCGAGCTCACAGATGATGCCTTTCTCGCCACAAGAAACCGGAGAACCCCTTCCCAATTCGTAAAATTCTTCTCTAGTGCTTCAATGGCAAATGAGTTCACATTTGGATTTGGGACACGAGTCGCGAATGGTTTCCGTCCCTACCACATGGATGCTACTGCTTTCCCCAAGGTGGCCCTGCCAATCACCAACAAAGTCAATGACATTGTGTTGGAAGTTGTGCAGTGGATAAGGTCGCCAGATCAGAAACATGATTCAGGAATTTCCACAACCAATCCCCTAATTACTACTTGTCGAGCTTTGAATCGTCACCTTCAAAACTCTAGCAGAGACTTTCAGGAGCGGCCGAGAGCTTAGGCCAAGATCATGCACATTGCATCATGCTCAATAGACAGCCTCAATTCTCAGAGCTGCCGTGCGGACCACGCGCCTTGATCCGGCAAAGTGCCCTGCCTGGTTGACGGTTAACAATCAATGACTCCCCTGCCAATCATCATTGACCCCATGGCATCTCCCCTCGACGCCACAGCCAGAAGCTCTCCCTCCTAGCTCAGGGGCCATGGGTGGCAAAGAAGCTCTGAGCGCTCCACTTCAATGTGTTTCATAAGAGTCCGATCATCTAGCGATGAACCAATCGATGTCGGTGTTGCACCATTGTGGCTTGGTGCTAGGGCTCATGGTCTGGCTGATAGATGTACCCATGACAATGGGACGAATTGCTTTTTGATTCCAAAGGATCGAGACAAAGTACCAGTAATAAATGGCGAAAGCCTATCAACTAAACCAGGCCGTTGGTGACGGAAGTTCGGAATCACACTAGGGGCACACATCAGCGGTCGGAACAATCTTTGAGTTCAACGACAGTGACCTTAGCTCGTGGGAGAAGAATGACACTTGACATCGGCTAGAATGACGATTAGAAGCCACTGATGCATTCGCCAGCGGCCTGGTGTAAGAACCTGTATCGAGCAGGTTCTTATCGACCAGTATCAGTTTACCACAGATGCCATCCTAGAGGCTCTAAGGAAAGGACTCATGTTTGGCCACAGCCTTGTCAATAGCCATCCATAGCCATGTTAAAACCTAATGGCAAATGAATCCATAACGGGACCGTTTTACTTGCTGCTTAGCTTTCGTTAGCCGTTCTACTTGATTGGTGAAACCGATTAAGCTGTTTCCCCTTATTCTTTCAAGATCCGGTGGTTTGACACCATTCCAGGTTGTTGTATGAACAATTTCGTCATCTACAAATAAGGATGTCGTGAGTTTGTTACACTCCGGATCTCATGGATCAGGTCTTTAGTTGATGAAATTTAAAGCTGTTATTTTTAGTCGATCCAATGATTGTAGGTGTTGTCCTTTAGCAGATACTGGTGGCGAGGGCACGCTCCTGTGGGATAAATGTCGCCTGTATACAGCATCTCAAGAGTGGAGGGATTAAAACACTAAGAAAAAAGGATCGTACTAAAACCCAGGGTTAATGAGGGAACACTCTCTCGTACTGATTTTAATATTGAAGCCCAAGAATGAGGTTCAATAATTGAGTCGTGCGTGGAATGTCGAGATGAATGAAAGGCGTCACGTGATACCGATCACCATGTTGCTATAGCAACTGGCCATCGCTGGTGTTTACCACTCAATCTTCATTAACATGTAGTTCGCGGCGCATCCGAGACAGCTTGGCGCCTTGCACCAGAAAACACAGTAAAACTTCCGCTCTGACACGCAAACACTCTCAAAATGGCGTACAATCCAAGAATGAGCATCATCCCAAGCTCGCAGCAACAGCCGCGCACGCGCAAAAAGGAGGAAGAAGCAGCCGACGCCCTCATGCGCCTCCTCGACCGCGAAATCGTCGACTGCATCGCAGATATCGGTATCAACTTTACCATGGCGGACCTCCAGAAGCCCAATCCCCTCCAAGTTCAGCAGATTTTCGAATGGTTCGCGGAACTTCTTCTCAATGCGACTCGAGAAAGTGTTGAGCCTGCGATGCGTGCTGCGGCGGAGGATGTTTGCGGGGAGTTTTCGGACGTTATTCCTCCGGAAGCGCGCAACTCGATGGGATTCTACGTGTCGCTGCGACAGTTGTTGGTCGAATGCGGTGTGGTTGACTTTAGCTTGAATGATCTTTACAAGCCGACTTATGAGCGCCTTGTCAAGATCTTTAGCTACCTGATCAACTTTGTCCGATTCCGAGAGTCTCAGACCAGCGTCATCGACGAGCACTACGGAAAGTCCGAAGCAACAAAGACCCGAATCGAGACGCTGTACTCTGAAAACCAGGAGAACGAGGGGAGATTGGAGCATATGCGACACAACCGCAAGGCGATGGAGGTGCAGGTGCGAGAGAAGACGATGAGGAACGAAGACCTGAAGAAGCGGCTATTGGAGTTACGACGAAATCAAGAACGAGTAGCTGCGCGACTAGAGGAGGCGAAGCAAAAGAAGGGGGAGCTCACCTCGGTATTGGAGCAGAAGACGCAGGAGAAGCTGACGCTGAAGCAAGAAAGCGCCAAGCTGCGCCCATATATGCTTCAAAGTCCGTCGGCGCTCCAAGATAACCTGACGGAGCTTCGAGAGATTCTCAACAACGACAAGACTCACATCGACGCCCTGGATCGACGAGCACGAGCACTACAAACGTCGACAGACTCGTTCTCCGTGGTGTCAACGGATGTGGCCTCCTGCATCAAGATCCTCGACGAGATTTCCACCGAACTGTCCAAGGAGGAAGAGGAGCTGGCCAAGAACGCCAAGCAACGTGATGCCCTCTCCGACCGAGGCAACAATGCTCGCGAGGTGGAAAGGGCCGAAGCGATGCTGAAGCGGCAGTTGGGCAAGTGGACGGAGCGGACGGAGAAGCTGCGTGAACAAAGCAATCAGAAAGCTGAAGAGGCAAAGGAGAAGATGCACGAGTTAAGAGCGGTGCACAAGAAGCTTACGGAGGAGCACACGGAGAAGGGTAAGGAGATGGAGATTCGAAGGGTGAGGATTGAACAGACCGAGAAGAAGGTAAGCTTTTCCCCTGTGTGATATCACTGGGAGGATAGACACTAACTTGAGCAGATGGCGGATCTCAAGGAGAACATCGAGAACGAAGTCCATGCAGCGCATGACGAGTACCGAAAGATGGAGTCCCACATTAAGCTCTACATCACGGAGATGGAGCAGGCTATTTGTTAGGGTACTTGGAGTGGTTTCACTTGTAATGGATTATGATGACGGAACTGGGATGAGATACCACGGTCAGGCGTTGGGGTTCGAATGAAGGGATTGTGGGATCAACATCATAGAGGGCTCTCTGTTTGATTTAAGCATAATGACACGATGATCTTTGCAACGTTCTTTCGATCTGGACATTGTTATTGTTGCTACTCGGGATTCCAATCGCGAAACTCAAAGTCGAACCAGCGACCTAGGACTCTTCTGATATCGACAGTCCGTCCGCTCCACGATCCATCGCCCTTCATCAGAGTACCATTCAGAAGCGGCACCATCTCTCCCAGCATCTGATCCAACGTCTCCCGTCCACCCGCCCCCATCGGCTCAACAATCACAGGGCGAAACGTATTCCGCACCGCACTCTCGACAAAGCCCGCAGTCGAGTTTCCTATCCCTTGAGCAGACCACTCGCTCGCGCCGCGATGCAGCTCTAACAGCCCGTAAACCAGAAGGAGGGGAGGCTTGTGAGCGGGGGGAGATACGTGATTTGGCGGTGCTGAGACTTTGGAGTCGAGAGGCGAAAGGACCGAGAGATAGGCACGTAGATGTGTCACTGTTGGTGTGAAGATGATACGGATTTGGCGGGAGATGGCTACTTGATATAGCGATGCCTTGAGGAAGGGGTGTGTTTGGATTTCCTCTTGGTCGTCGTCTTGTGGTGTTTCCTGGGGTGCGGCTTGGGCGAGTTGGTTGTGGACGTCATTGGCTAGGACGTTGATGAAGTCCTGCTTGGAGCATCCGACGATGATGGTTGTAGGATATCTTTGAGAGGTGATGATGTAGGAGAGGAGTTGGGATGGTGTTGCTGGAGAGAGAACGAGTGGCCGCATCGTTGTCGTTGCAATGGAATGAGTAGTGGCTGATTCGTATTTCGTACTTCGTATCACGGGAAACTACCCCAATGCCATCCCGGTGTACTGCTATATCCTCAATCCAACTGACCTGATCCTGACGATGATAATGATTACCGTCGATGAAGCGTTTCTCAAAATAGGCTATTTTTATCCGGCACTGGAGGAGATATTCTAGGTTATTCTCAGAAGCCGACAGGGATCTTTTGGCTGGCGATGGCGGATCGGCTCCGATTGATACGGGCTTGCGGGCCCGGGCCGTTAGCGAAAGGGCGTGAAGGGCGTAGATGGCCTGGCGATACGGAACTCTTACTTCTCTCGGCACTCAGTACATAAACATAAAAACTCGAATTCACCACCAGAGAATCTACTGTCCTTTCAACTTATCGCCAGGTCTCGCCCCCTCTCGCCATGACTTCTCAAACCGCCCTCCCCCCGACTCTCACTCTCGTCCACCCTACCGAGGCCGAATGCCTTCGCATCTGGACCGCAACATACCCCCAATGGGGCGCCGCACTCACCCTCCAAACATACCTGGATCGAGAAGCCCAGCTCTTGACGGGCCCGTTTTCCAAAAATGGCGGCCAAACGCAGTGGATGCTCACGGACGGGAGTCTCCCCCCCGAGGAGCGTCCCATCCTCGCTTCGTGCGAGACGCTGAGGAAACCCTCTCTGATCGCGGGCAAGGACGGCCTTGTGCGAAAGGCTGTTGGCCATGGCGTTGCGAGCGTCTTCACTTTTCCTGAGATGAGGGGCAAGGGGTATGCTGGGAAGATGATGAGGCTTTTGGGAGAGGAGTTGAAGAGTCAAGAGGAGAAGAGTAAAGGGGACGCCGTCTTCTCGGTCCTCTATTCTGATATTGGCCAGAAGTTCTACGATTTTTTGGGATGGACGCCTTTCGAGAGCAGTCACCTCGAATTTCCAGCCTCAGCAGTCACCTCCAACACCTCCACCAACGCATCCCTCAAACCCTTGACCATGGACGACCTCCCAGCCCTAGCAGCCCGAGACGAGCAGATCCTCCGCCAGAAGATTAGTTCATCCTCGTCCAAAACCCGCGTCGTCATCATCCCCAACATCGACTCTCTCCAGTGGCATCTCCTCCGCGAGGACTTCATGTCCAACCACATGTTCAGCCGTCTACCCACCGTCCGCGGCGCAATCTACGTTCCCCCCAGCCAACCCAACGCGCGGATGTGGGGGGTATGGACTCGAAACTACTATGGCGGCGCGGAGAAGCCGGAGAAGAACACGCTGTATTTCTTGAGGTTTGTAATAGAGGATGAGAGTGTTTCGGATGAGGTTCTTGCAGAGGGAATCAAGGCAATTTTGGAGATGGCGCAGAGGGAGGCGAAGGAGTGGCTGTGTGGAAAGGTTGAGCTATGGCATCCAGATCAGCGTGTGAGAAAAATGAGCGAGCAGAGTATCGATGGAGCCAAGTATGTGACTAGAGAGACGAGCAGCATCGCAAGTTTGCAGTGGTTCGGTGATGGTACTGTCGACGAGGTCGAGTGGGTCGCGATCGAAAAGTACGCATGGTGCTAGAAGTAAGGCTAGAATAGGATAGAGTTCGATTCGTTTATCCGTTGTTTATAAATCAGAGGAATGACAGTCATATCGCTTTCCCGTCTAATTCTTCGTCTGTATCACTCCCAAAATCACCCACTGAGCTCACCCACTCCCCTGAATCATTCCCTTTTCATTTCGCATCAGACTATAATCAATCACAAGAGTATCGCAAACATGCCGCGCCAACTCCTCTCGCTTCTCCCCAGGACGCTCTTATCTTCATCGTCTAGTAACTTCTTCCGAACATAGTCCACTTATCTGCCTTGCGCTGGCATTCGGGGTTGAGACACTTGGTCTCTCCGGCAACAAGACCCTCGGGCTGCTCGAAGGGGACGCAGAGAGACTTCATGCCCATAGTAGGGGGCTTCTGGCCCTCGGGGACATCGGGCTGATCGTCAGTTCGTGAAGTGAGCTCCTTGATGCGATCCTCGCACTTCATGTCGCCGCAGAAAGGAATAAGGACAACGTTCTTGTTATCCAACGCAGGAAGAACATCCTCCCACTTGTTAACGGGGATTCGGTGCTCTCGGAAGGACTTCTCTGCCTTGTTATACATGTCGCTCTGGATCGTCTCGAGGAGTTCGGGGACCTTGGTGGCGATATCGGCGATAGGGATAGTTCCCTTTTCGCCAGTGTCTCGTCTAGCATAGCTCACAACCTCCTTAGCCGCATCTTTAGGACCAAATTCGATTCGTAAAGGAACACCCTTCAGCTCCCAGTCATTGAACTTCCAAGCAGGGGTGTAGCCCTCTCGCCAGTCAGAGTCGACACGGACACCGGCCTTCTTTAGCGTCTTTCGAAGCTCCCCAATTCGATCCTCGTGTGTCTTTCTATCTTCAGGGGTAGTACTCTTGTTGATGCCGACAGGGATAATGATCGCCTGAAGCTTGGCAACCCGGGGGGGGAGCACGAGTCCCTTATCGTCACCGTGAATCATGACCATGACACCAATGACACGGGTAGAAAGACCCCACGAGTTCTGCCAAACATGAATGTGAGAGCCCTTGTTGGCGGGGTCCTCGACCGTGATATCGAACATCTTGGAGAAGTTCTGGCCTAAGCAGTGAGAGGTAGCACCCTGAATACCACGGCCATTAGAAGGGATGTATCCCTCGACAGTAGTAGTGTAGTATCCACCAGCAAACTTCTCATTCTCCGTCTTCCTTCCGCGGACGACGGGAACCGCGAGGAGCTGCTCGTAGACACCAGCATAGAGCTCAAGAATTTCCAATACTTCCACACCAGCCAACTCTTCGGTCAAATGAGCAGTATGACCCTCTTGCCAAAGAAATTCTCGTGTTCGAAGGAAGGGAGTGGTCTGCTTGGCCTCCCATCGCACGACGGAGTTCCACTGGTTAAGGCGAAAGGGAAGATCTCGGTGGCTGCGGATCCATTTGCTGTAGTAGGGGTACATGACAGCTTCGGAAGTAGGACGAACAGCGACGGGGACCTCGAGGTCTTTATCACCACTTGCGAAATATTAGCAAAAGTCGCACAAGCACTAAAGAACTTGGCATACGCTTTGGTTACCCAAGCCAGCTCAGGGGCAAAGCCTTCAACGTGATCCTTCTCTTTCTCGAGAGACTTGGAGGAGAGGAAGATGGGAAAATTCCCCTCCTCAACACCCATCTCCTCGATGTTGGCCTGGAACCATTTGCGGATCTCGTTCCAGATGTGCATTGAAAGAGGACGCAAGATGAAGAAACCGGAAATTTCTTGATAGTACTCCACCATCTCAGCCTTGAGCACAACTTCTTGGTACCATTGCGGGAAGTTGTCCGCCTTAGACACGGTGATACCAATGATGTCGTCCGTCTTTTTTCCTCCAACGACGGGGAGGGCAGCTTTCTTCGCGGCCTTTGCAGCTTTCTCAGCAGCGAGCTTGGCCTGCTTCTCAGCCTTCTTCAAGGCACTCTTCGAAGGCTCCTGGGGAGGGGCAGCGTCGGCCATGGTGAATTCCGGAAGAGGTTGAATTAAGTTTTGAGACAGGGGACTTGACCGGAGGGCTCAGATCCAGAAGACTTGAGGGGAGAAGCCAGAGAGAAGATGGGCGGATCTAATATAAAAGGAAATCAAGAGACGAGGGAGGGAGCCATTCAGTATGAGTCGAGCCGGCAAAGGGACTCAGCGCGCTCGTGCCCCGCAGTCGCCAGGTCGTGTGCAGGAGGGGCAGCAGCCCGCCAAAACTTCAGGCCTAAGATTTGGCGCTGTAGCCAATAAAGGCTGCATGGAATAGCGGTAACTGCCCCCCCGGCTTGGCCTGTGCGCCAACGACGTCGGTCACGGAACAACACCCCGCTCCGACAAAAAAGTCGAGGGGCACCAGAGCTTCACAGCTTCTGGGGACAGGCAGAATTTCTAGACGATTCGCAATTAGATCGTCCAAGAATCCGCCATTTTCGCCTGAAGTTACTGCCAGCATTTCAAATAGCTGCAGCTATGGCTTCCATGTTTGAGCAGCCTCGAAACGGCACCCTCTTCTTGGGTGGCCAGAAGATCTCGGGATCCGATATTCGAGATCAGAATGGTATGTCCTGTGGTCAGGGGTGGGGTCAGAATGCGCTTTACTAACCGGTACAGTTCTGGCAACCCAGGCGATTGCCAATGTCGTCAAGAGCTCCTTTGGACCTAGCGGACTCGACAAGATGATGGTGGACGATATTGGTGTAAGCTCTCTCCGTTTAGCACAATTAATACTCTGATCTCACGCCGCCCAGGATGTCACTGTTACCAACGACGGCGCTACCATCCTCAGCCTTCTCGACGTTGAACACCCCGCCGGCAAGATCCTGGTCGATCTGGCGCATCAACAAGACAAAGAGGTCGGAGATGGCACGACATCCGTAGTTCTGATCGCGGCCGAGCTTTTGCGACGAGGAAACGAGTTGATGAAGAACCGAATACACCCCACCACCATCATCACAGGCTACCGCCTTGCCCTACGAGAAGCCGTAAAGTACTTGAACGAGAACATCAGCGTCAAGGTGGAGAACCTGGGTCGGGACTCCCTTCTCAGTATCGCCAAGACCTCCATGTCCAGCAAGATCATTGGAGCCGACTCCGACTTCTTTGCGAATATGGTTGTCGATGCTATGTTGGCTGTCAAGACCACCAACAACAGGAACGAGACGAAGTACCCCGTCAAGGCCGTCAACATTCTTAAGGCCCACGGAAAGGGCGTTCGAGAGTCGCTTTTGGTCAAGGGCTATGCTCTGAACTGTACCGTTGCGTCTCAAGCGATGCCTACCCGAATCCAAGACGCCAAGATCGCCGTTCTGGATATGAACTTACAAAAGGAGCGAATGAAGTTGGGTGTTCAAATCACTGTTGACGACCCTCAACAACTGGAACAAATTCGAGCGCGCGAGTCTGGCATGATCCTTGAACGAGTGGAAATGATTCTCAAGGCCGGTGCTAACGTCATCCTTACTACTAAGGGTATCGATGACCTAGTATTGAAGACCTTTGTCGAGAAGGGCGCCATGGGTGTGAGAAGGTGTAAGAAGGAGGATCTTCGACGAATCGCCAGAGCTACCGGTGCTACTTTATTGAGCACCCTGTCCGACCTGAACGGTGACGAGAGGTTTGACCCCTCTTACCTGGGTCATGCCGAGGAGGTTGTCCAGGAGCGCATCTCTGATGATGAATGCATCCTGATCAAGGGTACTAAGGCCCACTCCTCCGCATCCTGCATTCTCCGTGGTCCAAACGATTTCTCACTAGACGAGATGGAGCGATCAGTTCACGACTCCTTGTGCGCGGTGAAGCGAACCTTAGAGAGCGGCAGCATTGTTCCCGGTGGAGGCGCCGTCGAGACAGCTCTTCACATTTACCTCGAGGAGTTTGCCGGCACCGTCGGATCCCGAGAACAGCTCGCTATTGGGGAGTTCGCTCAATCCCTCCTTGTCATTCCTAAGACCCTGGCCATGAACGCTGCCAAAGATGCCGCGGAGCTGGTCGCTCAGCTGCGATCAAGGCACGCCTTGTCGCAACGAATCCAAGAAGGTGACGGAAGCGAAGATGAGAAGACCATCGCAAGGAAGAAGGGATACAAGAACTACGGCCTGGATCTGGCACGCGGAAAGGTCGTGGACGAACTGAAGTTGGGCGTGTTGGAGCCTAGCATGAGCAAGGTCCGACAGTTGAAGAGCGCAGTTGAGGCTTGTATCAGCATCATGCGTATTGATACCCTGATTAAGTTGGATCCCGAGGTGAGGGAGGATGACGGACATGGGCATTGATGAATTGTAATGAAGATCAGTAGACATAGTATAGAAGTCAAAAAAACGGCATGTGTCTGAAGCACGAGAGGCCCTCGATCTCCCTCCGAGCCGATGTTTGATCTGCATGATGGTGAGCCTCATCCCAGTCATGTGTTTGATGGCGAAAGTGCCGAGGTTGTTTCTGGAGGAATCGATCTTGGACCTCCACCCACGGCAGCTCAGACAGCTCTTCACGTAACATAGCAGTATCAATAGGCTTATGCCGAGAGCCATGACGTGAATTTGCAAAGAAACAGCTCATTGGAGGTCAATTACGGAATAGTATTGAAGACTAAGGCTGTACTAGGATCGGCAGTTCTACAAACTGTAGCCTTGTGCTTCTCGAACGACAGGCAAGAGGTCCTGACGGACCATCAAAGTCCCAAGGTGACCTACTAGGGCAATATATCAAGGGCGGAAATTCACCGAACGCGCCTCCCATGAGCAACATGCAAAATATGCTGCGAACTTTGAAACAAATAAAACTGTTTTCCCTAGGACGTTTTATTTTATACAACTGGGCAGAAGCCACGTCTAAGAAACGGTAGTAGCGCCCTCCAGGACATATTCTTCCCCCCCATCCCCTCCACCAATAGTCTAATGGTCTCCTCCGTTGCACCCAAAGAATCTCCCTCCTACTCTTACACCTTTGTTCTGTTTAACCGACAACCAGCTTTCCATCCTCGGGGAAGTCGTACTCGGGGATCTCGAGGTTGAGAGGAGCGGGTCCCTTTCTTATCCGGCCGGAGATATCGTAGTGAGAACCGTGGCAGGGGCAGAACCAGCCACCGTAGTCACCGGCCTCGCCAATAGGGACACAACCCAGATGTGTGCAGACACCTGTACCCAATGTTAGCCGCAGACCACCATTCAATCGAGAAACTCCGTTTCGTTAATGAGTTTCACGTACCCAACATGACCAGCCACTCGGGGTTCTTGACACGGTCCTCGTCCTTCTCGGGGTCTCGTAGCGAAGAAACGTTGACCTTGTTGGCCTGGTCGATCTCATCCTGGGTTCGGTGTCGGATGAAGACGGGCTTTCCTCGCCACTTGATAATGACCTGCGCTCATCAGCAACGATGCTTTGATGCCCAATTGATTCCCACTCACGTTCTTTCCCTCAGGGATGGCGCTAAGATCCACCTCAACCT
Organism: Microcera coccophila; assembly: GCA_024112705.1. Classification (NCBI taxonomy): domain Eukaryota; kingdom Fungi; phylum Ascomycota; class Sordariomycetes; order Hypocreales; family Nectriaceae; genus Microcera; species Microcera coccophila. The sequence goes on from JAMYIC010000171.1 coordinate 68,115, forward strand.
TGGCCATGGCCAAAACATCCGCGGAGGCCGACATGTTGACGAGGAATTCTATCGATGCATCGTCAGAACCATCAATTGATCGAGGCCCGATGCATCACCGGCTGCTGGAAGCTCCAATGGCAGCTCAATGGCACCCCCCCAAGATCCAATCACCCACCTTGCACAGTGCTCTTGGCTCCCGCAGCGGACACGGCACCGAGAGCGCCAACCATAAAGTACGAGAAGATCTTGTTCTTGCCCTCGCTCTTGTCGGAGACATACTTTCCGAAATCCGGAATCTGAGAGCCCTTACTCTCACCCTTGAAGGGGCTCGAAAAGCCGGAGGCAGCCGCGGCGCCAGCAGGTCGGAGAGCGGTGGTGCTGATGGCGCGAACGGCGGGGGCAGTCGGCCTGGCTGCCGAGCGCAGGCAGAGGCGGGAAGCGGTCGAGAGTGTCGCCATCGCGAAGGAAGAGGTGTGAGATTGGCGAAGAGGTTCGTCGAAGGGATGGGTTGAGGTCTTTTCCTTTGCTGTTATCGGCTGATGATGCTTTGCCGAAAGTTTTGGGTAAAATGTGCGGCCTCAGGCTGCCGGTCAGCTCCAAGCTCGGAAATTGATGAATTGTGATTGGCTCGTGGAATGCCGGGTGGATATTCCGATCTCTCCCGCATGTGCGGTTACGAACAACATTTGCCATCGAGTTTGTAAGGCTTCAACCAGCATTTCCAGTACTTCGGAAACCAAAATTCATGCCATTGACCTTCAATTGCTTACTTTGTGAGATTTTACGCCTTATTCACGTTCGGAGTTGTTCGACACATGTCACCAGTTGAGCCCTGGGAGGTTTGTAACTTCTGACCAATCACCGGCGGTCCTTTTGTCCTTGACATCTACTCCTACCAAGATCTCATCGACAACGAAGGATGTTTCTACCTTAATGAAGTCTCCTCAACTCCTCGACCAAATTGCGCATAACTTCGGGACTGGGACCCAATCCTTCGCACACCAATTCCTGTTGTTCCTCACTCAGCTGTAAGAATCCTTCCACAAATTCACCGTCGATGAAGCGATATGGCCCTTCGACACCATGCCTCGCTTCATTGCGGAATGACCTCCACGTGTTGAAGTTGGTGGGGTCTAGATTATCTCTCATGTCCTGTAGATTTGACTGGAACCTCAGGAGCAGGTCCTGGTACTGTTCGGAAATGTCTCCGCAAAGGTAGAGTGATCCTTCGGTCTAAGATGTTTGTTAGTGTGCTTCGCATCTCTACCAGATACTCTCTTACCGTTCCCAGGAAAGCTCTTGGAGCGACGATTGCATTCTCAGCGACTGCGACGTTGAGCTTTCGAATCCGGTTGATCTGCTCTCCGAGGTTTATTTCGCCTGTGACCTGTAGCTTTAGGGCATCCTCGTTGATAGTTGTGGTGGTGTTCCGCTGCAGGACGACTAGATTTCCTTGGGCATCAGCCTCCAGCCATCTATCCTCTTCAAGAGAACACACAGATGTCCCCCACAACGGCTCACAGTGCCGAGCCTTCTCTTCGAGTTTCCCTTTCGCGCCATCCTTCGGTTGGGTAAACTCGACCAGGGAAAGGGATTGCATCAAGTCTACGACTCCAATCATATTACCTGAGATATCGAGGTCTACTGGAAAAAAGGAGGGGCGATATGCAGCCACTTTCTGTAGGGATCCGGAGCTGCTTGTTTCCTCGGTATAGCCATAAACTACAACAGTCTTTGAAAGCCCTGCCACGATGTAGTTGTTGAGCATCCCTAGGCAGCGGCATGGACCCTTCAGGTCATGAGACACGATCTGGTATACGTCACGGTTTTCATCCACGCCAAGGACTAAAATGCGACCTTGCGTGCTCCCCGGCTCATTGACTTCCCCATCATCGACAAAGCTCGTCCCCACAATGAACCGTTCTGTAGGGTTTCCATTAGTATCGGGTAGCTCAGCGCGTATCACGCTCTCAACCATCTCTAAAGAGGTTGAAGCATCCAGCAAGAACGGCTTGCCGAGTTCTCGAAAAACGATCTCATCCACGAGCTTGAATGTGCTCGTGATCACTTCTTCGTTGCTAACAAGTTCCTTCTTAATACAGCCCAGGCCAAACGCCTTAAGGTTGGGGGAGTATGCTACTCGCCTAACCGTCTCATTGACTCGTAACGCTTTGACATGCGTGAGCCGTTTCCGGTCCAAGTGGCAGATCTTGACGTGATCATCCGTGGATAGTACGATAGAATCAGGGAACGCCTCTGCGTCAAAGGGAGCAACGTAAGTCGCGTCGTCGGCCGTAGTAGCCGAGTAAATGATTCTGCCTTCGTCACTAAAGATCAGACTGGAATGCTCAGTAGTTGCAAAGACAGAGCAGGTTCCGTCTTCTCTGGGCAGGATATGGAGTCTTGCTGGACTGCTTCCCAAAGTGACCTTCTTCCTACCAGAAACAGCGAAGCCCTTGAGGGAGACGTTGAAAGTAACAACGTTTCCGTCCTCCATAGCGATGAGCAGAGTCGGCCCTGCTGTCTCGGTCGAATGGAGTTGAACCAACGCGACATCTCGTGGAACCGTGGCACTATCCTCGGTTTGCCTCATCGACTCTCCATGGATTGGCTTTAGAGAGGCAAGGTCAACTAAAGTCACACGACCCGAGGACCACCATCCAATGACGCCTAGATCAGGCGGATGTCGGGCTGCATGAATGCACGATATCTGGTCGGGTTGCCCAGAAGTTGTGTCGTGGGGAGCTTCCTGAACCTGAGCCGATAGGCTTTGCAACAAGTTCAACGAGACCAAGGACGTGCCGTTGACAGATAATAAAGCCCATTTGCTGTTCGCAGAAGCCGTCGTGATGAGCTTGCCGTCTGACACCTCCCATGAGCTGACGGTCACGCCGCTCTCCGGGTCCAATAGGACGGCCGACTTGGGTGTTACTTGGAGAAGTTGACCGTTTGGTAAGTTTGTTGCTAGAAGGGTCTCCGTATCTTGAATCATGCCCTGGAAAGAGTACACCTCTTCTATATCACCATCGTCGTCGAAGCTAAAGATTCTTGTTTCTGTCACCAAGGATACGACTAAGGTATCAACCTTGTCGGCGCCGTAGGAGCGGAGCGTGAACAAGCCCCTCGTTCCGTCCACCTCGTCAAGAATACCCTTGTCATCAAGTTTGACACCGCTGCGAATGCTTCGCAAGCTTCCGTCCCGATACGCGCCGCAACCCGCTACGATCCTCGAGTGTCCTGAAGAAAAAGTATTCCCAGCCTGCGTGTCTCCTTCTCTATTGCCCATGTCCATGATCGAAAAGTCCAGTACCGGAGCGTTGTTGGATAGCGTTTTTACCAGAAAAAGGGTTTTCGAGACCATGTCAAATCGGAACAGTTGAGAATCTCCATGATGCGATGCCAAGAATAACGTGCTGTCGCCCATGAAAACGAGACTTGACGCCCTCGAGGTGATGGCAATTGAATCCTGGGATCGCATAGGCGTAACTGTCATGCCAGTAACGACAACCCCAGAAGGCTCTAAGCTCGTCTCAATCTCCAATAGATCCAAACGACCATAGTCGTCTGCAAGGAAATAATGCGTCCCGTCATATTCGGTCCAAGCGACATAGATCTTGGGTTCCTCAAGACCAGAGGAGACGCTTGTGTATGTCAAAGTGTCAAAGTATGTGAGGAGCGTTTCTCCGACAACAAGGAGACCTCCGAGATGAGCCTTGGCTCCCTCGTTATTCCGGACGTGATAGCGCTTTTCTTCGTCAATCGGGATGGGTATGAGCATTGACGCGTATGGGTCAGGGATGACAATATCAAGTTCCCTATCCCTATGCGGGTCGAATTTGGATACCTCTCCGCCTTTGTCATCCTTGGTTAACCTGTAAATGGCTACTCGGGCCTCCTCCTTGTCCAGCTGGGCTTTGTACAAAAAGGCGAGTTTAGGGTGGCCGGTCCGACTGTGTATGAACGTACTGGCCTTCATCCAGAGTTCTGTGAGTCGTACTTGGTCGAGGGGCTCTAATTTTGTGGTTGATCCCTTTCGCGTCGGAAGGCGAAAGACGTTCAGTACCCCTTCCCATAAGTGTATCGCCAAAAACCTCCCTGTTGGGTCCACCAGACATTTGTTTTGACTCTGGGAGTGTCGCATGTAACGTCCAGTAGGGTCCTCTATGCTTCCATCGAGCACTTGAAGCTTTTTGGTATCGGGGTTCCATGCGACGTTGAAGAATCGTAGCTGATCGGTGCCGACAAATAGCATCTCGGTTTCGGATCCCTTCGGTTGTAGCCGTTGCAGCATTGATATCGTACCATGGAACTGCGTGGTGTGCAGGCATCCCATACCCTCTTCGTTGAGGCGCCATACTTCGAGAGCATTTGCCTTGCTGTCCAATATTGTCAGCGAGCTCTCTCCCTCCCCAAATCGAAGCAAACACAGCGAATCGCCTACGCCAAAACCAAGTCTTCAATATTGGGGTCAAGAAGCTTGACCCGCAGTGCGTGGCGGATACTGGTTGCTTTATGAATCGGAGCAATGTACGCCATGGTGGTCCGAAGGGTGGTGAAAGGTCTGGAGGTAGGGCGGCGGGCGGATTTGCTCTCGATGAGAGCTACATAAGGAGCTCCATATCATCGAGGAATAGGGTGCGTCACTAGCAGACGGAGTTAGGACAAATTCATGCATACCTATCCCAGTTCTAGCGGGGTGGCGGGGCTCGGTCAGCTACAACTTGAGCTGATCGGCGCTAATCGAACTGAGATCAGCGCCGACTTAGAGCGAGGAACGAAGCACAGAAGAGGATCCCGCGTCTCAGGTAAGAAGGCCAGTCCTACTCGAAGTTCAATACGGCAACTTTACCATGCATATCAATCGATGACTCTCAGATTTTTACTTGGCTTCCGTCCTTCAGTATGAATCGCGGCCACAACCCGGAACGGAATACTTACGTAAGGATGTCTAGGGTAAGATGCTGCCTTACTCGACTGCTGCCAGGAAGGAGAAGTTCTCGATAGACATCATCACCATCGTCATTCAGATCCATCACCCTAGCGAATGCTCAAAGGGTATCACTCCATGCTATGAAATTGATGGAAGAAGAGAGCTGAAGTCGAATCCAGCATTTTCACAATACACTTCCGCTATCATCGCTCGAATTATATTCTGTCTTTCTCTTCGCCTGTCCAGTGTTTCAACGCAGGCATGGCCCAAACCAACCATTCTTGCTCGATTCCCATCACAGCGGACGCATACGCTCGTGCTCATGGATGTTTCATAGACTACAAACGGGCGCCGTTTCGCTTCAGAGACCAAGTCGAGCAGATAAAACAAACGGCACTGCCAGTACAGTCAGACGGCCTCGTCCATCAACCGGGTCTAATCGCCATTCCTCTCCCATTTAGCAAGCTCAACCTTGATTTCGAAGGACCTAGTTCGCCATCTGAATGTGACTGTTTGGTACTTGAAGATGTGAAACCTACGTCACCCCTTGCGTTCTCAAGGCTCTCTTTCATCAAAGACTTATATCTAGCTGAAGAAGGCCTGGATCTCGGATGCGATCTCGAAAGAGATGCCCAGCAATATCTATCTGATGTTCGCTCAAAACGACACGGAAGTCTTTCCGATGTATGGCTGCCTTTGTGCTCTGTGGATGCTGAAAAAGGCGAGGGATTGAGGTTTCCCTTGGCTTCTTCTCGCTGGCAGTTCCTCGCACTTCTTGAAATCGATCAAGAAAGCATCGACATCTCGGAAGAGGCGAATAGATTAGCACGTTCCGCTCAAGAGTCAAGTTTATCTCCCTACTTTCACCAACTCACCCAAGAGGACCTCGGCATACACACCGTAAGTGGACTTGCCATTGGAAATGCTGAATATTTTGGATAACCTTTCAGTTACCGAGGTCATGTCCGGACCTAGTTTCACCTCCGTTGTCCCCAACTTCCGAGCCCGAGAGTTCAGGCAAGGCTTTCATCCCTGACCGCAACGCCACCATCATCGATTTAACATCAGAGCCGAGTAGTCCCTTCAACTCGGCCGATGACAGATTACAACAAGCGCTGCAGGACGACCGCGTGGCTTCCGAACCACCTGCTTTCTTGAGTGTCCCAAGTTCGCCCTCATCCTTCGGTACCGCTGTCTTTACTGAGCCACCCAGAGGCAACATCTCCGTCCTCAGAGTTGATGTGCCCATGGTACTTTCTGCTTCTCCCTCTGCAGAGAGAAGCAGTCCTGTTTTCAATCTGGACCTTTACGGTAAACTAAACGTTGACGATCCCGAGTCAGCCCCCGAGTCAGGCCTCGATGAAGTAGGCAGTTTCTTTGATGATGCCTTGATGGAGACTATTGAAGATCGACACCTTCAAGCGATTCGTATGATTGAAGAAGAGCGCCTCAATCCAACACACTCGATATTGAGAATGCAAGTGCCATTGCTCAATTTTGTCATTCCCTCCCCAGAATGGATCGCCCACCTGTCAAATCCCGAGGCTCAATTCTTGTGGCTACAGGAAGAATGGCCGAGTGCCTTTCTGCTTGCCCCTGCGTATTCCCTCTCGCGGCTGGAAAGCACATTGAAATGGGCACCTGTGCCTCCTGGGAGCGGCCGCATCCCGTTGGACGAAAAGAAAGAACATATGAGATCAGCAGGTCGAGATTATCTTACGTTAGAACAAACACAACTATGCAGTGGACACTATGTTACAAAGCGACCATCTTTGCAGATCCTCCAAATCTCAGACGATATCGAGATGGAAGATGAGCCGTTCTTCGTCGGGGATCAATGTGCAACAACGCTTTTGAACGATTCGAGGACTGCTGATGACCGAGTCAGAAGTAGCGACCAAAACGAATTGAGCAGCATTCTTAATGGCACACTGCTCTCCATCATCCCTGAAGCGAGAAAGAAGTCCATACAAATCTCTCCAACGCTTCTGCCAAATTCGCGGGATTCAAGCGCGACTAGCAAGCTCTTGTCGAGTTTTATGGAGTTAAGACGCCCCGAGAGACAAAAGCTCCCTCGTAAAATGGGTCAAGCTAACTCTTCAATTGTTACAATTGTCCCGCCGCGCCAGCCACCCGACCCGATTCCGCAGGTGAATCAAGACCAGTCATCTCCTGAACTTGAGCAAGCTCCCGCTCCCGGTTGGAATATACCGAGAGATAGATGTCGTTTGGTCGTTTCTCTGGGACTCAGTCGAGGCATCCTCGCTCACTTAGAGAAGCTCTGGCCTGAGCTCGAGCTGATCGACAAGGACTTCGCGCACTACAATACAGTTTTTTGGTCTCCGGGCACGGCGCAACGTCGAGCAGTCGTCTCGCCTCTTTCAATTGAGGCTGACATTGCGCTTTCGCCTTCTACTGGTATCGTTGTAACGACACTGCTAAAAGTCAAACAGAGACCCCTGCCTGGCGCAGCTTCACTATCTCCCCTGCGCGATCACATTCGACGGCTGAGCGAGAAGTATGAGTCTCTTTTTGTGCTCGTCTCAGAGGCAAATCCTTTAGGAGAGTATATCGGCACCCCAAGCCCTTCAGACTTAGCAGCCTATGCGGATTTCGTGCAATTTACCACAGGTCTTCAAGCTAGAGTAGTGGCATACTTTATTTCTGGTGCCGAAGAGACTCTAGCAAAATGGGCATTGTCGCTCATGTCACGGTTTGCCCCTCAAGGTTCCCATGTTGATCGATTTCTAAGTGCCGAGGATACAACATGGGACGTGTTTTTTCGTCGAACAGGGATGAACATTTTCGCGGCGCAGGTACTTTCGGGGGCATTGCGGTCTGAGTACGGTAATTCGGGGTTGATCCAGTTCCTTTCCATGAACACAGAAGCCAGAGTGTCCAAGTATGGCCAAATGATGGGGGGGGAAAGAGTCATGAGGGCGTTGTGTCAGTCATGGGACTGCGAGTGGCTATGATGGCCCTCCTCTCGAACATGAACGAACACGTGGGGTTTGAGGTTGGGTCATGCATCAATGGGCCGACTCCTGCTGTAGCGATGTGAGAATATGACACCGACCACTCTTTATGAGACGCTGGGCGCCTAGCTTTTAAAATACTCGATTCACTGATTGGTTGCGGGAAACAAATTCGTCTCCCTGAAAATCAGTGCCGAGAAATCTTAACGAAACCTCGGAGATGCAGGTCTATTGCAATGATCTCTGCCGCACAATCTACGTCTGTCGTTTATCTAACTCGGTCTACATTTCACACCGAAAGTTCGTAAAGTAGACCTCAGCATACCTCCCACAATGGCTTCGGCAGGGTCCGTAGTGGAGGGTTACACTGTCGACGAATCTGCTTCAAGCCTACGTAAACCACTCTGCGGGAGGGATCCGCGAGCGTGATTGAACGAGATTCGAGCCCATAGTAGTCAGAGATGGAGTGAACGAGCCATCGCCTAAACATGTCAGCATGTCCGCTGGCCTCTCAGGGAGCAGATACTCACTTGAAAGCGGCCGTCTCATCGTCGCCGAACGAGTCCATTACCATCCCGGACTCAATCGTCTCATGGGAGACTTCCCGTCTCGCCATCTTCCACCTCATCCTCTTCTCCTTCAGCTCCCTCATCGCCCCGTTCCTCCCCACAAAGACAATCTCCTCATCCTCTGAATCCATCTGCTCCGCCGCGCTATCAGACTCCTCTTCCTTCTCCTCAGCGGCGGACTTGTGTAAGTACTGCCTCACCGGTTCCTCTAACGCTCGAACCCAGGTCTTGACCACGGGGCTGCGCTTTGCGGATTCGCGCAGATCGCGAGAAACCTCACCGACGCCCAGGCCAGTTGCACTGCCGGTTTGGAGCTGTTGCTTCTTGCGGGCGGCTTGGAGCTTCAGGGTCTTGTCTTCGATGGTTTGGCGAACGCCACGGTCCCAGAACTGGGCAAGCTGGTAGGGGACACGGTGGATAGGGTGGGTTGGATGGACTTCCCAATCGGTTGGCAGGGGAGGCTGGACGTTGGGGACATGCATCAGTCGGTCTGTCATCCGCGATTAGCATCAACCTAAGCTCCAAGTGGAGGCGTTGGTCCGTGTATACCATTCTCCCATCGTCGACGTTGCCTGCTCCCCTCTTTCCCCTTCAACACCGCCTCGCGCTTCTTCTGACTGTCACGTCGCGAAAGAGGTCGCTTGGGCGGAGTGATTGGAGTCTCCGTGGCCGTAACGTTGACGGTCTTCTCGACCTTGACCTTGGTCGACCCATCAATGGGGATGGTCAGCGGAGAGCCCGTACCGCGAGCAGTGGGCGAAACAGCAAGGGATTGAAGAGCGGAGATGGTCCAGGCATCGATGTCGATGGAAGAATTCGTCACGGGGGTTGAATGGGGCTCCGGTTGCGATGCGGCGGTGTTCACCGATGTCGGTTCGGGAGGGGGCGGGACAGCACTGTAGATGACCATGATGGACGATAAGACGATATGGGGGGTTGTAGGGACTATAAGGGACAAGATGAAAGTAGGCAATTTGGCGCGAAGGAGGAATTCCCTTTGATAGATAGAAGGGGTGGTGTCTAAAGGTGAGATAAGACGGGTAGATCAAGCTCCTTGGGAGGGAGGGAGAGATAGGTGACGTTAGTCGAAGACGGATAGTAATAGACGTGGAGATGGAGCGAGGGCTTGTCGATGAGTATCGATGACACACATTGATTCATAGTATGAGAGCCAATCAGAGCACGAGCGCATCCCACACGCCCCCGGAATGCGAGTCATCTCTCCACTATCTATCCACTATCGACGAACGCGTGTGGAGAAATAAAGGAGTATCTGCCTCGACAGCCATGAAAGCATCTATTTTACTCGGCGGGGACTCATAGCTTGTTGGGGGAGTCGTGTGCGCGATGGCTAGACACTAGACGGTGAGTCAACGAGCGAGCTGCATCCAACATGAGAAGAGGCTGGTCCAAATTGCCAGCATTTTTATCATGATAATCGATTGATTGTGATGGCACCCAATGCAATAAATATGTTCCCTCGAAGAAGAATCGCGAGATACAATAAACAAATTTCCGCCTCCGATCGTCCTAGCCAGTGGCATCGTAATTCTTGCGAGGATTGCCTATCCCGCCCGGTTTCAGCAGAGGTTGGTTTTCCCGCTCGATAGCGCGCTCCTCACGTTCTTGGATGTCGTCCAAATCCTCCTCCGTCTCAGCGTATCGTTCCGGGTGGCCGGTAAATGGCCCGGGGAGGCCTCGCTCCCAGCCTTCAGAATAGGTCCTGTTTGCCGCGGGTCGTCGGGGTGTTGAGTGCTGGACGGGTGAATGAGGTGTACTATCGCCCGCGAGTCCGTCATTGAAGGGATCGTGTCGTCGAGCGGTAAGCTCGTAATAGATGCCCATGCCTAGCACGGATCCCTGCATCGCCGCTGTGATCAAATAGATCACCCAAGTGCTCCATCCCGCCCATCCAAGTCGAGCAAACAGACTGGCCGCAAACAAAAGGCCACCGGGAGTCTGCACGCACATCATCGGGATGCTCAGACTACCGACATGCTTCAGGTGGTAAGTCATCCAGATCTGAGGTATGTACTGCACGGCCGCTAGGGCAGTAGCCATGACACCCAAGAAGTTGGCCCAGAAGGTGAGGTGATCTGGAACAGCGATGATGAATACCCCTGTAATAATTATAACGATTAGGCCATGGAGGGCGCAGAGCAGACCAACCATGACGGCAGTTTGCCATCTAGGGGCATCACCGCGAAGCTCCTCGGGGGGTACATTAGCCTGTCTATAACGGAAGAAGATCAAAAAAAGAATCAAGCTGCTTTACGTTAGCCGAGGGTCCGGGTTCACGCGGGTTCGGGCACCTACATGAGACCGAAGCAAAGCCATTGCGCTCCGAGTTGGGCAACCCCCAAGAGTCCGGCAGCACACTCGAAGCTATCCAATTCCTTGCAGCAAGCGATGGCATCCCGCGACGGAGGAACTGTCAAAATATTGGCAAAACCGGCGGTTGCTGATGTCGTTCCCAGCAGAACGAACCACGGGGAGATGCCCTCGGAGGTACCTCGCGAGATGATTCGGTAGTGTTGGGGCAGGTAGGAAACGAGAAGTCCGAGCAAGATGATGCTGTCGTTGATTTGTCAGAGTCTCAAGGCGACGTCGAGTTCACGTTTAGCTTACATGGATATTGTAAGCTCGAGATATGAGGGTGCTCGAAGCCGCTCGCATTCGTCGTGCTTGACTTGGAAGATGTCCATGGCCGCGGCTGGCGTAGCGGATGCTGTGCAACTAAGGAGGGATCGAGGATCTGGGCGATGAGACCTGGAGGGTCCAGCAGGGAGGCAGCCAATACCGCCTTGGCGTTCGTCCGTTGGGCGGTCACGTACTAGGTTGAATTGGCAAGGCTACTGAGGTGCTCAACGAAGAGGGGTTGTCGGACTGCGGTATCGATGACTGGGGGTGAGCTGGATCGGTATAGCAGCGCAGCATATGAGGATTACCTAGGGACCATGGCGGTCCAGGAAGTCGTTGAAGACGGGACGACGTAGTGACGAGGAACTTTATCAAGGGAACCGAGAAGAAGAGGAAGAAGAAGAAGAGAAGGAAGTGGATGGAGAAGCCGGAGAATTGGATGGCTGCCCTGTCCTGTCCTGTGCCTGGCTGTTTCTGGTGAGGGTGTGATCGCCCTGGCCTGGCACCTTGGGCCTTGGAGCCCTTGGTCGCCTTGCCGAAGCTCGTGGACGTCTAGCGTGCTAGCGCCCAGCCTTTAGCGGCATCGAGGGGGGCTCTTCAGTGGGCTGTTGGTGCGACTCGCTGCAGCGTGGTGGATGTCAGCGCCTAGGGAAATGGTGCATCATAGTGCAGGTGCCGCTTCCGGGTCTCGCTTCGCGGTGATGTAGCCCGATCGGTACGACACCTCGTATCTGAAACTATCAGCTCTAGCAGGGGATAAAATGGGGTGTGCGCGCTGTGATGACGTTTCCAGCCTTCAACTCTCGCGGCTAGTCGTGGGATTGTCGGTCATGTGCAAGGATCAGAGTAAGTCCTTGTTGCGGTCCGCAGATGAAATAAAACTAAATCCACCAAAAATCTCAGTCTCGCAGATCCCTTTTCTTTGGAGTGGACGGGTCTTCTGAGAACTGATGCCTCGGCTTGTAAGGTATCCAGTCAACAGTCGTCACCCACCTTGTTATGGGTTATGGAGTTTGATGCTCTCAGCCAACCTAGAGAGTCAAACAGAAAAGTCCCATCCTAGTCTTCCATCGTCATGAATGGGCCGGAGGCCTCAACGGCGTCGGATGCAGATGCGACACATTCACCTTCACATTCACACTTCAAAGAGGCCTCTCAAGACTATAGCCCTCCACCACTCCATCTACTTGCTGAGAAAACTGCGACACGCTTGAGTCAGGATGATACGACTTTTAATGACGAGCGGCATCCAAAGAGAACCAGTGGAGCCTGGGACTTTTACAGCTCGGCGCAGTGGACTGCGGACGGCACATCCATCCTTGTAGGATCTTCAGAAAATATTGTTTCAGCCTTCGTGTTACCCAGTGATCTGCTTGAGGCCACTGAGAAGCGGCCGCTTGAACCACAATCAGCTACGAAGCTACCGGAGCCGACTCAAGCCATTGTTGGAGCTCCTTACTTTTCACTCGCAGAACCGGCGTCTCAGACTTTCTTAGCAGGATGTCGCGATCATCCGATACAGTTGTATCATGTCTTTCCCGATGGGAGAAACTCGGCTCCTCTGTGCTCATATAAACTCATCCGGCACGAGACAGAGCAATACATTACGCCTTCATCTATGATATGGCCGTATCCAGGGACGCACTTCATCTGTGGCTCCGCGAACCGGCTTGACTACTTTGACATGAACCGTCATGGTTCCGAGGGCCCTGTCTTGACGATCCCAACCATCCCATCCAAACGTCACCTGGCCAAGGGAAGCGGAGTGGGCATGAAGGGAACGGTATCGGCTCTGGCCGCGTCTCCACCCGACACCAATGGCAGCTCTATAATTGCCGCTGGCACATGGACAAGATGGATTGGACTATACGATCTTTACCGCACTGATAAAGCAGTTGCGAACTGGGCCATCTCTAAAAGGAATGAGTTTGGCGATGATACAACCGTAGGGGGTCAAGGCATCGTCCAAGTAATATGGAGTCCCTGCGGCCGGTATCTCGTCGTGAATGAGCGGCTCTCCGACAGTCTCCTTGTGTATGATATTCGCGGAACGGGAAAGCTTCTAAGCATATTGAAAGGCCGAAACGCTCTTACACAGCAGAAACTGAACTGCGATGTATTCCAGGGAGACGTTTACGGAAGAACATCGTCTTTTGAAGTATGGGCTGGATCCCAAGACGGAACTGTTCTTGTATGGGAAGACATCGGCGTTCATGAGGGTATCGTAAATCCAGCTCGAGATTGGGAAGCCCACGAGTCTCCCATTGGCAGCACCGCTATTCACTCGAGCGGCTCGGTTGTTGTTACATGCTCAGGGGGGTGGGGGCCTCCTTCTGACAATGATATTGGTGAAGGGCTGAGGATGCCTGGACAGCAAACCAGCTCTCAAAGAGTCTTTCAGGAGTCGAGCGTCAAGGTTTGGTCACTTGGTGGTCCGTAAGTTGAACGAGGGCCAATGAACATGAGTCGCTGACCCTATCGTATAATCTGCTTATACATACGTCGCTGGACTAGAAAGCCTTTCGTCTGCATTACCTTGAACACGGCGATGTTGATCAGCCCCAGGGGCTACCCTTCAGAAGAAGGTCCTGATACAAGTCTTCAACTAGTCTCGGATTTCTTTTTGTCCTCACTCTTCTGCTCCGGCGCTCCCTTCTTGGGCTCATTCTTAGAACCAGCTTCATTCTCATAGTCTCCACCTTGCTTCTCATATTCCTTTGCCAACTTGTTCGCCTATATTCAATGTCAGCTAAGGGCGTTGAGATATGCGGCGGTCTTGACGGAAATGACCTGCCTTCCAAGCCGACCACTGCCCTTCTCCGCCACCGCTCTTGTTTGGTTCCTGTTTGATCTCTAATTCATCGTGAGCGGGGTTCAGCCCGGCAAGCCTTGAAAGAAAACACCTTCTTTGAGCTCCTCTCTGAGTTCCGTATCTGTGGGCTTCCCCTTAGAAGACGGCATCCTGAATGGACTTAGACTAGAAAACGGGTGGACGCGGTAAAGTGCTTGGCAAATCTGGCTCAATGGTGCAAGTGAGATACGAGAAGAGTTCATATTCAATACCTTAGATAGCAAAACTGGTTCGCCCTATATACTAATTTGCACCGATTCAACTAGTGCCAGCAGGCTACCGGTGAGCTAGCCTCCATGCTGAATCTATGACACCCACGATTCCTTTCATCCTGGTCGGATCGTCGAGCGCATCTGACGTCGCTGGACTAAAGAACCAGGGTCGGATCTACCCGCAGCCACAGCATCATGAACCCCCTAGCCGTCCACACCGACCCCAAACAATGAAACGATGGCAGTTGAAACTATGTCGCATTAATCTATCTACCGTGGCCAACCATCCCTCCATGACCGTGGAGTCATTTTCCTCCTGATTATGGTGTTGTACCAATCTATGCTCTCGCTGGTAAAATCAAAACGCGGACCGCCCATTGTCCCTATCACCCCCTTGATCCCAATGTCTTATACACACGTGCAACACCTCGAAAGACTCAAAACGCCGTATCAAGCAAGCTATTCTCCAGAGGCTCCGCCCAATGCTATTTATTTTTTTCGAGCCCTCCCATCATTAAGCATTCCTTCGTTCATTATCCTCTGTTGCCTCGTACGCCTATAACCATCCCGCTGGTCCCCGATTTTGCTGGAAGAACGGCCCCCCACCACCTCCTCTTGAAGCGTGGGGTTGGCCGTGTCCCATATTCGGTTTTGGATCATCCTCTTCCTCAATGGCCGTCAAGCCACCGTTGTACCCGTAGTTGAGTTCGTCCATCTCGCGAGCTTCCGCCATTGTTAGAGGGACTTCGTCATGCTCGAATGGAGGACTGCCGCTAATGGCGGCACCGGGCGGATAGCCGTAGCCGTACGAAGTGTATGGTTCAGTAGAGGAGTAGGGTTCGGTGGAGGAGTAAGGTTCTGCGCCACGGCCTCCGGTGTTGACTGCGGCAATGTTTCCTGCAGCGGTCTGCGGTGGGGGAGGTGGAGGGGGGCTGATGTTTCCCATCTCTCGCCCGCCTGATAGCGGCTCGAAGTTGTGTTGTCCTTGTTGTACAGGCCTAGGCGATGCAGTTAGTAACTTTCCCTCTCCATTCACGAGATGTCTCTTACCCGACATACTGCGGATTCCCCTGCAGACCAGGACCTTGACGTGTGTTCCCCTTCTTTCGCCGCCAGAGCCAAATGCCCAAAGCAACGAGAGCCACGAGCGCCGCCACACCGCTGACTGTCCCTCCAATGATTGCACCGGTGTTCTTCTTCCCATCATCTCCGTTCGTGTCTGGTGCTGAAGCCGCGGTCGACGTAGCGCTTCCAGTGCTAGATGCGGTTGTCAAAGCACTGTTGGTGGATGTTGATTTAGTCGTCGTCGATCCGGTGGGTGTTGAGGACGTTTTGGACTCGGTCGATGTCGAAGTCTCGGAGCTTGATGCCGTGGAACTCGATACCCCAGAGCTCGACCTGATGGGACTTGAAACCCCTGACGAGCTCACCGTAATAGTCCCCAAAGTCGTGGGCTCACTCAAGGTCGTCGGTGTCGCGGTCAACCTCGCGCTCAGACTCGTAATCTGGACTGTGTCTTTCCCGCTCGCCGTACCCCTCACGCTCGTTCCTATGTTAGATGCTGAACCACAGCCATATTGCGAATACCCTCCATCGAAACTGTTCTTGTAGCACACGTCCCCGCCCTCGCACGTGTATACGTAGGGATTGATCTCCGTCTGCGGCCCGCTGTTCTCATCTACACATCCCGTGAAGACACCCTTGGTACATGCCGCGCCGTCAGGACAACATCCAATAGCCCCATGTTCCACATCAACAGCGCAGTGCGAGCCGGCGGAGCACGTCGCCGGGAGATCGGGGTCGCCGCCTATGTAGCCGCAGACGGTGTTGAATTCGCGACGGAGCAGATCATTAAAGCCCGGGGCGGGGGTCGCGAGGGGCCAGGGTAACACATTTAATTCGCGATACTCGACGGTCTTGGTTTGTTGTGGGAGCGCATGGCTGGATGCGAGATGGGCGATGGACGAGATGCAGATCAGAGCGGTTGCAGGTAGGCGGCCCGTTCGAAAATGGGTCGAAACCATGATTGCCGGTGGAGAGTCAAAGTTCCTACAGGGTCTCACTCAGACATTGCATGCGTCGAACGTCGGAACGATGGCGATCTTTGCGATAAACGAATGCGGACTACGGGCAAAGGAAATGAGTCGCGCGAAAGGCAAAAGAAGATGAATAGAAGAAAGGTAAAGGAGGAAAAAGAGGAATGGTCGTAACGAGTGAACGGGGCGGTTGCTGAGGCAAAGAAGGCCCAAGAGCCTTGCATTAGGGTTCCACGTTAGCGGCATGGGTTCGTTAGGGGCTGTTTGGGTCTTACCCCTCCACTAGACTCAGCTGCCAAGTAGCCAACCCGGCGCTACCATGCCAATACTACCGGGGGTGACGCCCTGGAAAAGAAGCCTTTTAGCAGTTCACTGGTCCCCCGACAAGGGAAGCTGGTCGCTGTAAAGGGTCGGGAATATAATTGAAGGGTCGTCGCTGATGTAACGTATTTCCCACATGTGACCATGACATTACAATATGAGCCTCCTCAGACAATGTTCAATAACCTCAAGTTCACTACGCTGCCATCACTAACTCTTTCCCGGCTCCTCTCACCTCAACCTCGTATCTTTCTACCTGGGCGTCTTCGTGACGACAGTTTTGAGACATGTCGTGCGTTGTCAGTGGAGCGACGAGGTTGGATGATGGGGGTGGCTGGGGAGCCCCATACCGCTGCAACTGCTTCTGCAACGGCTTGACCTTTTAGGCGCAAGGGCCGATCCGCCGGGCTAAATTGACACTGTAGGCGCGCACACTTTGTTCAGCTTCATTACAGTGTGATCACGGGGGCAGCCTTCATCTCTCATCGCGCCCATACAGTCCACAGGGACAACTAATGCTCAATTCCGCGATTTACCGTTATAACTTGCTACGACAGAATAAGTAATACCAGAAAAAAGGCATCTCAGTTATCAGATCAATAGTTATAAGGTTAGTCTGCATGCTTCACCTTCAGCTGGCATTTGGCTTGAAGGTAGGCAGTATAACTTTGTGCTGATCCACGGGGCTTGTACATGAGCCAACATTTATGGTCCCTGTGGGCTAGTGGCAGTGTTGCTAAATCAGGACGCCTGCGCCACCGAAGATCCTTGGTTTCTTTACGAGGTGGTGAATAAGGTCAATAACCAGTTTTAAAAAATCTTAAGCTCAATATCAGTTGCTGTTTTATAGACAAGGTAGGTGCCTAGTCCCATCCGCTATACCGTCTATACCTAAAGGTGGTGAGGTCAAAGACGCTCATCCCTCGATGCTCGATAGATCCAATTGCCCAACCACCCAACCGCAGAAATAAAAGCCTCAGCCCGCACTCCCTGCAAGATGCTAGATTTCATGCATGTTTCAGCGCACTCCCGCTGCATGTCTCAAACTATCATTCCCCGCCGCTGATCGGTCCCACTTGACGGCGCGTACTCTTCCGGCGCAAGACTATCGGCCAGCTCATAACTGCCCTGCTTCCGCGACTTCTTGGCTTCCTTCTGCCGTTGCTTCTCTTCCTTGTCTTGCTGTTTGAGCGCCTTCTTCTCCCGTCGAGTCAGGCGAGGGAACTCGCTATCTTCGCCGCGGAGGACGAAGCCTGGGTGCATCACGTTGAGTAGTACCAGCGCGAGAAGCATGGGGAAGGCGTCGAGGCCGAAGGGGTAGGCTTCGTGGGAGAGGATCGGGTTGTCGGAGTTGACACCGGGGCCGAATTCAGCGAGGCGGTAGATGATTCGAATCTGAAAGAGCGTGTCAGTAGAGAATCTCAATGAGGCGTTACCTCGTTTCGTGGACTTACAGTTACCAACGTCAAGACGGCCAACATGGTCCAGATAAGATACTTTATCCGACCGATGTCGCTACCCTTGAGTTGCATCGCTTTGTAGTAAAAGTGAGCCGTCATTGCGCCGAAGATGATGATGAACACCATCTGAACGCCAATGCCGGCCATGTAAATCTGCTGACCAGTGCGGACGGTGCTGGGACTGTCGTTGTTGGATAGCAGGCTGCCACCGCCGCCTTGGACAAGGAAGCAGACGACATCAAGCCAGATGAAGAGGACGGTCAATCGTATGGCCCTGATGCCCCAGATCTTCTTCTCTGGGAGGGTAAAGTAGACCATTCGAGCTACCGTCATGTAGACAAAGGCGTTGATCCCTGGGAGTTGATTAGCCACGATCCAGCTTCAGAAGCGGTATTCGGCTACTGACAGAGCGGTGCTAGCAAGAACAGAAGGGTGCCCCAAATAGAATATTGTATCTGCTGCTGGTCATGAGCGCCAAGCGTCTTGATGATAAAGCCGGCGGTTTCCCAGATCCCGCCCATGATGATGACCCAGCAATATCCCTACCAAAGGTTAACTCTCTGTGAACTTGGAGTCTTCCATACATACGACTGACCTTTTTGAAAATGGTGGCCAAGACAATATGTGAGATGGTGGCCATGCCAAAGAGCACGGCGAAGGCAAGATTGCCCGCAAAGCTTGGATCGTAGGCATAGTAGGAGTTGCACGCATCGACGGGAACGTGCCCGTATTCGCCCGGCACAGCGCTGGTGCAACTTGCTGTAGCCAAAGCAGAAGTGCTGGTCGCCATGTCAAACGCAGTTGTAGTTGCGGTAGCCATTGTTGTTCTCCGAGTTGAAAGTGACTCTTGAAGCTTGTGTTTGAGGATCTATGTTCTGATTCGGAGGTCATCTTGGACATTCTTTACCCAGCCTTAAGTATTTAGACCTCTCACTCAACAATTGACAAGACGTCCTCAAATTCTGACTACGAAAGAGGCTCAGACGGTTCACCATTGTGTTGTACCTCCACCTACAAGGTGGCCGACTGGGACGCGTAAGGCTGCTCGCCAATGCTATTCCCAATGCGTTAAGGTAGGGCCAACTTTTGGGCGATCTTCAACGGCACATGAGTGCATCCTTGCCTGAACATACTTGGTCGGGCTGTTGCTCAGACAAAATCCAGGCACATTTCCACTCAGACAATGCCATCAGGCATGGGCTGAAGTAGCTGCGGCTTACAGGGCGTTCCCACTAAGCCTCTTTGGTGGAGACTAAGTGGCGAGGAATGGCGATTGGTCGGTTCGTCCAAGGTACGTTGGATGAGGAGAGAACTATGTAATTGAAAGTGGAGCCAGCTTGACCTTGCCCTCGATTGGGGGAGTTCCGCTGGAAGTTAGCGCCTTCATCTCCTGAAACTCGTCAACTCTCGTGAGGCTTTGAATATCCCCCCCACCTTCGACCTCCAAGACGTTGCATCTCCCTAGAACCGGGAGGAGGCTTGGCTGCGGACATCATTTGATCGCCCATTTCGCCTTGCGGGATCGCTGATATCATGCCTATTCGCTTACGAGCTAAACGGCTTCAGTCCTCGGTGCGAGACGCCAGTCCCATCTCCGTTCGAAATGACTATGACTTGCCCGATATTGATCATGACGATACTTTTCGGCAGGTAGTCAAGAAGCTTTCAATGTAAGTCGAGTCGAAAGAGCTCTGTCGAGCGGGTGCTGACCTGTTGCAGATACTTTGTCGATGCGATTGAGCTGCCAAGCACCTTCGAACAGCTTAGGACGACGGCAGCCGGAAGCTGCTTGAGAGTCCTTGTCGACCATCTGGGCTCAGCATGCACTAACCCTGCAATCGTCAACGCTCTCTTGTAGGCACATGTCCCCTCCGCCTCATTCGTTTTTCGTATTTCGTTTCTGTCTACGTCGTTCGCCAGCTCCCCAGCCATCATCGGCATTCACCTGCCGCGAACCACACCCCACACAACACTGCCCCTGTCTAACTTACGCACCAATCCCAGGCTTACTGACGCTTCGCCAGAGCGCTCAAGTGGCATTATGACACAGATAAAGAGCATCCTAGCCTGAGTGAGGCGAGGGCCAATGCCTGCGAGATCGTCGCCTGGCGGTTCCTCACTCGACTGTCTGAGCGAGAGGCAGTGGATTACTGTCTCTATGAGATTCCTGACCCGGACTGCGATCAAGAACGAGACCATGCCAATTGTGATCAAGAAGCCGGCGAGACAACACCTCTCGTGGCTCAGCTGAGGGCCAGTGGCGCGAACCGACGCGGGACAAATCCAGCCGGCAGCAGCTTGAAGCGGAATCAGTTGCTCAGCTCGCTCTCGCGACTTACGGCGAGCTCCGATGATGACTCCGGCCATGTTGATCCTACCGAATCTTTCAAGAGCCTCAATGCGCTAGAGATTGCTGCCATCGCCGATGCGAAGAGGTTCCTCAGCCAGCATATTGTCCAAAAGATCATCACGGCTATCTGGAACGGAGACGTCATCTTCTGGGACAGTTTGTCGGTCCACGCTACAAAGAAGCCTCGGTTATATAATGCGAATACGGCTGACCCCTTCTCAAGACTTCGGGTTCCCAAGTACCTGAAGAGCTGGGAAGTGCTCTTCTTTTCCGTCTTTTTGTGCTTGTACTATGCCGTGCTTGTTGTTCGGGATGAGAACAAGATCAGTACCGTTGAGGTATTCTTGTTCCTGTGGATCGGTGCTTTCTTTTATGACGAGCTTAGCGAATGGCTGGATGCCGGATCTATCTTCTACGCAACGGATATATGGAACCTTTTCGATATGATCATGATTGCCATTGGGTTTACCTTTGCTATATTAAGTCAGTATCCTTTCATCATCATAAATCATTGGAAGCGACTTGCTAACAAGGGCCAGGGGTCATTGGAATTGTCAGGCATGACCCGTACCTCAGCGACCTCGCATTCGACATTCTCTCTCTCGAAGCCCTCTTCATGATTCCGCGAATATTTTCCATCCTCAGTCTCAGCCCCTACTGGGGGACGCTGATTCCGTGCTTGAAGGAGATGGGCAAAGACTTTATCAAGTTCATGGTTCTAGTCGTCATAGTCTATGTTGGATTCCTAACTACTTTCTCCCTCGTCGGGCGCGATAGCTTCTCTCTCCACAGAATGGCCTGGATCTTGACCAAAATTTTCTACGGATCAAGCTACGTCGGTTTCGAAGTCATGAACCAGATCGATCCTGTGTTCGGGCCGCCCCTGATGATCATCTTCGTCACGCTTTCGTCGATCTTGCTGATGGGCTCGTTGACCGGTATGCTATCCAACAGCTTCTCTCGTGTCATCACCCACGCCAAAGAGGAGTATCTCTACGTCTATAGCGTCTATGTTTTGGAGGCGTCGACTAGCAATCGACTCACCCACTTCTACCCGCCGTTTAACCTTCTCGCCTTGATCATCTTCCGGCCGTGGCGCCTGATCTTCTCAGCGGACGAGAAGTTCCGTGCTGGCCGAATCATACTCCTCAAGGCCACTCACCTCCCTTTTGTCGGAGTGATCAAGCTGTATGAGCTGATCCGAAACCAGGTGGTCGAGGATGAATTTGCCGGGTTTAAAGGCCCTCGGGATACGAGCCGTGGAGATCGTAGAAAGAAGGCGTCGGGGGTTCGTTCGACGGGCAACTACGCACCTGGCGAGATGCTGTCTCCCAGAAGAATTGACGCTGTGATGGAAGATGATGTCGATGAACCGTCTTCGACCATGGAGGTTCAGATCAGCGAACTCAATCGTAAGATCGATCAACTGACGGCTGTGGTCATGGCTATGCATGAGAAGGCAGAACAAGACACGCCAGCTTGATGCATTGAGGCCGGGTCATGGCATGAGACCATTGCCATAATCTATTGGTTTGTAACTGTTGGTTGATTTATGGGCCTATGTCGATTATATATGGACGTGGAGACGTATTTAGGCGGACTTGAGTTGAAGGGTAATTGAAGAACTGGGATACTTCACCCTCCGCGTGCTCTGCATGGCGTTCCAGACCTGACGTCCCTCAGTGCCACTTAAGTTCTAGTCCTAGTGTCGTGGCTCAACTTCGATATCATGTTTTTGACCGCCACGAAAGACATCCATATCTTCAGGACTCCAGTTTTCGGTTCACTACTCCAAATACCCTACCCAGCCCATACCTTGCGTCCGCCAACCTGTGCCAAAGCCGTCGAATACCGTTATAGATACAGTAAACTGGCACTCAAGAACCATCTAAATGCTCCGGGCTGAGGGAAGCTGCATTGACTAGGCCGTGGTTTCTCGGTATAGACCGACGGTAATCGTCGGCGGTGCCCTGATTTATGGCACCATGACGCAAGGGCTATCATATCATGAGATCCCCAGCGAACACTCGAAGCATGCTGGGCTTCGAAATCAAGATTCTGGGCTGATGATGAGGTAGCTGCATATCGCTATCGCATCTCTTATCACATGCCATGAAACCTGTCCCCGGAAATCGCTCCCAATGATTATTCTTTTTACATTTATTCGGACACCAGGGAACAGCGAGAATATTGTTCGGCCTCGTCACTGAAAGCCGACCCCAACCGCCGTGGGCTGCTGTACTCCCAGGTACCAACTAGGTTCGTTTCCTCACGTTTTAGAGCACCTGTTATGCTAAAGCACAGCGCCTGTACTCCCCTAACCCACTTCCGTCCGTAATCGGCCCCTCCCCCCTTACCGGCATTGCGGTTATCGCGCCGCGCCGGCTCAAGCGAACCAGGAACAGCGCATTACTTACTTACTTACTTACAGGGCTCGCCGATATCAAGAGCATTCCCCAGGGTCCGCTGATCCTACAAAAATCTCACTCGCTTTTTCCCTCCTCCTCCCCTTTTTCACTCGCTCGCTCGCTGTTTCTTCTCTTTGGCGGTGGAAGAAACATATCACATCTTACCGAGAGAGAGAGAGAGAGAGAGAGAGAGAGACAAACCGGAGGATATGCCCCGAGACAACGTCCAAGTCTCATCATGAAATCGCCAATCGGAGACGGTGCGTCGTCGCTGGCGCTCGAGGGAAAAATGCCAGCGGATGCGCTATCCGCTTCGGCTTCCACCACTGCGACGTCGATATGGAACACCAAGAATCTCGGCTCAAGGGTCGCCGCCGATGCTGCCAGCGCCGCCTGCGCTGCATCCCTCGTCGCTCCCCTGATTACAATCATTGATCGGTTCGTGACTCTTTTTTTTTTTCTCCAAATTTTTTGCTAGTCTTAACCCCACTGGTTTGCATCGCCATCTCCAAAACTTCAAAACGTGCAACTCCACTCTCTCACACGTTCCAATCGTCCGACTCTCGATCTCGATATACATGGACTGAACGGTTCCGAGTACCTGGGGCAACGTCAAGCTAACATGCATGCTACAGCTCCATCATGGAAAACGCCTCCGGCCGCAACACTCTCGGCGCCTCTCTCAAATCCTCCCTCCGAAACCTCCTCTTCCGCCCGCACACTCTCCTCTTCAGCAAACCGACCGCCCTCATCTTCCTCCTCTACGGAAGCACCTACTTAACCGCCAACACCGTCGACACCACTTCCGCAACGCTCAATAACAAGCCTGCGTCAAGCGTCACAGCCGGAACCACAAAGTTCGCTGCTTCGTCCACCACCAACATCTCTGTGTGCATTTACAAAGACCAGGTCTTCGTCAAACTCTTCGGTCCAGCCGGCGTGCCGCCCAAGCCAGTCCCTCTACCAAGTTATGCGCTGTTCGCGGTGAGAGATTGCATGACCATCTTTGCGAGCTTCAACATTCCACCCCTCTTAGCGCCGTACTTCAACGAGCGTCTATCCAGTGATCTGAAGAAACATATCTCCGGTCTCTCAGCAGCGCAATTCCTCGCTCCCGCTGCTGTACAGCTCGTCTCGACGCCGCTACACCTTCTAGGCCTGGACCTGTATAACCGTCCCACCGGTACAAGTATATGGCAAAGATGGGAGCTGGTGAGGAAGAATTGGGCCGTAAGTGCGGTGGCAAGGATATGCAGGATTGTGCCAGCTTTTGGAATCGGAGGTGTAGTTAATACGAAGGTGAGGAGGAATCTGATGGGCAGATTGGAATAATGATGCTGTGGATAGAGGTGCCGCGTCTTGTGCTGCGTGGCTTGGCTGTATGGCGTTTGGAGGTTTGCTATCTTTCATGGCTTTGACGACATATGCATTGGTTTCTTACCGGATAGATAATTTAGCTAGAGGGACATTAGGGATATTCCTGCAGAACAAACATGGACTGAGCCGATATAGATCCTGAGACGCTCACGCCCAAAACTAAGACATACATATATTCACACACCATGGTTCCATGAACCGTTCTGAATCACTGAAGTCAAAAGGTGCTCGCAGTGCCGCTTTCTTCATTCGCTTCATTGTGCTATCATACGCAATGTCCTCATCACCTCCTCGGACGGCTCTTCCTGTTCGGCTCAAAATCTTCCCCCGATCTCATTTCACTTTCCTCTCGTTCATCGACTCATTCCTCCACCACCGAGTTTTTCCCACACGGAATTTTACAAACAAACAAGGATCCGTAAAGGGCGACAACAGGAAACAACCAAGACAGCATCTGGATCCATCGACCCTTCCAGAACGCCCTCCCTAGCCCATGAACCTCCCTAAGTGAAGAAGGAAAAAGAAGTGCCGAGGAGAAACACTGAGCTCAGCTATGCCATTTCGCTAAACACGGCTCCAATGGAAAGCGTTGCCGCGGATTTTGAACCATTTTCGGGTCGAAATAAACATGACAAAAAAAAAAGAAAAGAACTAGAGATACGCATCTCGAAAAGGGTTGTAACGAACGTCTGATCCACTGAACCATGACTCCGACATAGTCCAGCTACTAAACAAATATCAAGAAAGCACCAACTTCCTCGTCGACGTGTCGTCATGAAATCCATAAGGGTAGAAAAAGAGGGCGGTGCGTAAACTATGGGTTGGGAGGCGAAAAGCAGGAATTGCGCGATGCGATATGTGCAGCCGTCCACATCGACTCTTTAACAGCCGTCGACGAACCGTCGCACAAAACCTGGGGTATGCTTGTTCTAATCGAAATTCTAACAGACCGACAAAATGCGTCATACAGCGAAACTGAAAGAAAAAAAGACAAAAGACCATCCATCGAGCCATGTGCGTTTACACAATTTCGATGTAGAGTAATAGCTTCTCGTTCCGTTGTAGGGCATAATCAAGATCGTTATCGCTGAGCATGCTAAGCTTGTCGCCCGAAGGCTCGTCCTTGTAGAACAGTTGAAGCTGCTCCATGCCGGGGACCTTGAGTCTGTCGCAAATCTTGTCGTAGAGCTGTTGGAAATTGATGTCGGTCGGCACTCGAATCGCAATCAGGTCACCGTTGTAATACATCTTAATCTTCATCGCTGATACCGGTTGCTGCGACTGGTGCATACCAGGAAGTGAGGTTTGAGAAGGCTGCGACAGTGACGACGTCTGTCGAGCCATGCCATGATGGCCATTTGGTTGTTGCCGAGCGGGTGTTGCCGAAAGTCCGGAGTAGCTGCCGCCGTTCAGATTGTTTCGGGAGGACTGGCGGGAGGCGCCATCGGCAGGAGACTCGGTCGACGAAGGCTGTGATACTTGAGAAAGGCGGTATTCCTCCCCGTTCGCGTTGACTTCGATCTCGTAGTCTCCCTCTCGAGGCGCAAAGAACTGTTTCACAAGATTGCATCGGGAGATGTAAGGTGGCTGATTTAGCAAGTTCTTCACATATGCGTCCAGATTATGCAGTCTGCCCTCGGTGATTGCGTCCGTCACGTAGTTAACGGGACCGGGCATGTACGGCAGCGTGCGCTTTTGTGTCCCCGTGTTACCGGCCTCGGCAGGGAACTCCGTAAGGAGAGCGATCTGGAAGTCGTAGAAGTCCTCGTAATATCGCGACAGTTCCCAATGTCGCCCATCTTCCAGGAGAGCTTCGACGACAAACCAGTACTTGTCGTCGGCGAAGCAGTATCGAGGTATGCGGGCTTGTAGTGGCGCATACAACTGTGAGACTGGCTTCGGGACGTACTGTTGCTGTTGAGGCTGTTGAGAGGTCCGAGGCTGGCTCGGGTATCCAGACTGCTGCTGCCGGTCCAGGGTCAATCAAAGAGCCAATGAATTTACTGGAAGAACAACTTACAAATGCTGCACCTTGGGAGTTTTGTCGGGCATGTTGTTGTTGTTGTTGATGTTGTTGTTGTTGGAGGCTCATCCGCTCCATTCCTTGTTCCAAAGGCTGTCCCGGCGGGCCGCTTCCCTCAAATTTACCCAGTGTGATGCTGCTGTTCTTGTATTCGGCAGCCATCTTCTTCCACTCCTCCACCTTCGGAACGCCGGCTCGTTTGATGGCATCTTGCGGATTGACAATGGCTTTGTCAGTGGCCATATCTCGAATCTCAATAAAGGACACGGGAATCAAGCCAGGGCCACCCAATCTTCCAATAGGCTTCGCCACAAACCACTCGGGGTTGGATTGGGCGATGACAATGATGGCCTCGCCTGCTTTCGCCTCCAACTCATCCGCCCTTTCGGCAGCAAAGTCATACATGACGATGCCGTAGACCATTGCACCCTGCTTCCCTCCAGACTTGGAGTTTCTGTTACTCAGTGGCATGGCTGCTGCCAGTGCGGGCGCTGGTTGTACTGCTGGGGATTCGCTGTAGCCAGAATCGTGATCGGGGTTCTTGGTCGCTGTCGGGGGACGGCCACCGTCAGATTGTCCGCTATCTCGCTCGGTCCGTCCTAGGGCTTGGAAAAAGGTAACGGGCACCAAGCCTCGTGCGTCTGGCAAAGCGGGGTTGCATGCCTCATACCAGTCTTCATCATTCTCACGGCCGATGACGTGGAAGAAGTCACCCCTTGAGAAGCTGAGCTCCTGACTCGATCGCGCCTCGTAATCATAAAGTGCTCGAATCACCTGCAAGTGGGGCTCGAGCATCAGCGGCCGTTTTCACATTTTTGGGAATCTCGACCATGGCAATATGCGAGGGAACGGAGCGGTGGCCGGAGAGGCTTGGGGCACAGGCGAGACATTGCATTAGAATGGAATGGGGAAGAGTGCCCACCTTTTTAGGAGGAACTATAGCGACAGCGGTCTTGGGAGTGATCGTCACGGGTTGCTTCTCCTTCTCGCCCTTGATAGATCTTCGAAGAGCCTGTAATAAGCGCATCGTGAGTTAGCTTTATTGGCAATCTGAAGGCAAATGATACTGGAGGCCGGCGTGGGAATCTCAGGGGGCATGCGCAGGGAGGAATCAGAATTCAAATCAGAGCCAGCGCTTCTTCAGCGAAGGCGGCGTTTGAAGCGGCGGACAGAACAAGAGCATAGGAGGGTTCGGGCAAGAGAGAACGGCGAGTGCGCAAAGCGGAAAGGGGACACGATCCGTGGCGGGAGAATGAACGAACCTTCATCTTGTGTAACTGCGACCTGGGAAGTCGTGAGGGTATCTGGTTGAGTGACTGCAGTTGTGGAAGGGGGGGG
>JAMYIC010001707.1:2538-17843 GCA_024112705.1 Microcera coccophila
AACCTTCTCTCCCGACATCTACAGCGCCATAAGCACAGCCTCATTGATGTCAGCCGGGCCGAACCTAGCGCGGGGCCGCATGGGATCCCAGAGTAGATCCGTAGCACACACACTTTATGGCTGCAAGATTATGCGGCTGAGATTGAGTCTATTGAGATTGATTGGGATTTTCGAAATGAGAGCTGGTGAGAGGGTGTTGGTCACACTGGGCTGAGGTGAGACTTCATGCACTACACCTTAGTAATGGCTTGCAAAGTGCGATTTCATTGGGCCATTGACAAGCCGCAGAATATATGGCTGAAATAGGAGTCTCGCCCAATAATCAAAAAATGTAGGAAAGCTTCACATCCTACACGTCATCAGCTCTGTCATCTACAGATCAACAGCTGGCTAAGTAAGTACCCAGGCCCAGGAACCTAACCTCTCAGCTCGCAAGGTAATACAAACACTGTTTGTCAAGATGTTTTGAAAATTTCTACATATCGGAACGCCACCAAATAGAAGCGTGACTGTGACTATAGTGCAATTGAAAAAGCCCCTCCATCCGCCGTTGCACCATCTCACACCTGAGAACTAGGTCAAGCCTCAGTGCATGGTCCGCTTCTCAATAAACGCTAGCCTCCTGGACCAGTAATGCCGGGTTATCCAGCCCACATGGGCACCCAATGCAAAGACAAAGTAAAACCCCCTTGATATTCCCTAAACGCCTTAGTCGTGTATGCTTTCCACACGTGTTGTACCGTTGTTGAAACCTCACGTTTCATTAACTTTCATCATCACCTTCTCCTATTCGTTCGTCTACTCAAAAGACATCAAGTCTTTCTCAGTCATATAGAAGTTCCCCTTCTCCTTCTGAAACAGCGTGTGGAAGGCCTGGAGCAAATTGCCTGGAAGCTGCTCGCCAACGGCCATCTTGATCCAGTCCAGCTTGCCGGTCCAGAGATGTCTGATAAACTCGCCGTTGCACTCGGAACCGCTCTCGGGGAAGCCGTTGGCCTCGTCACACGGAAGCTCCTTAATGTCTCGGGCATAGTCGTACCGAGTAAAAGTACCAAAGCCACCCTGATCGGTGGGCAGGCCGGGGTCGTTCGTTCGGAACATGACACAGTCGGGGTGCTTGCCTTCCTCTTCAGGGCAATCTTCCCAGGCCTCGAGAATCTCAAACGTCTTGTCATTGTTCTGAGCGACGATGAAGCCGGTGTTGAGGAAGTAGTCGCCAAACTTGTTCTTGTTGTGGTTCTCCGGAGGGTCAAGAGCGAGGGCAAGCGAGTTGGTCTCGGGACGGAGCTTCCAATAGTTCATCAACCACTCGAAAGGCAGATCGAGATGGTGGAAGACGGCGTCAGAGTCCAAGTAAATGCAAGCTTGGTGTTGCCGTAAAATCTGCGCCATGATGGGGGGCTTCTTCCACGAAGCGCGACGGTCCTCATAGTTCTCGATATCAATGTAGTAGTATTTGTATCCATGGATCTTAGCTGCGAGGCCATCGGTTAGCTGAGGAGGACAATCATGACACACGCGCGCGGCAAACTAAGGCTTACCATAGAGCCAGTGGTTCAAAATACCGACCGAGAGACCGTGAACCTCCTTGGGGTTATCCCAGCTCATCGGCTTGGGTCCCCATAGTTCGCCAGGCTGGTCGAACTTTCGGTTGTCAAGATCGATGATGCAAAGTTGCTCGCCCAGGGGTCGAGTCCATTTATTAGATGTTGAGGGTAGGGTCCAAGCGAGGGCACCGTATGGTGAATATTCGACAGAATCAGGCAGAGTCGACGGGCGCAAGATTTGATCCAGGTAATATTTCACCAAGTGGTTCGTGTTATTTGAGGGAGCCTGCGACTGAGGGTGTGGGTGTTTCCACGGGCCATGATATTTGGCCTTTGGCTTTAGAGCAATGCTAGGAGACAGCCCATGTTAGCCTCGCAGAATTCCCAAGGGGGAATGTGCAATAGTCGGCAACGAAATGGGACAGCCATCCAACAGCAGGACGGCTAGGGGATCAGGAGTAACGAGATAGCAAACGCAACGCCACAAACCTTTCTTTAGGGAGGGGCCTTTTGGCATGCTCGTAGTTGTGATACATAAATCCAGTAAAGGAAAAGAGAACGACGACAAGGCCAGCGCCTATAAACGCAGCTTTGCGGGAACGCATTTGGCCGGCAAATGAGGCCCGAAGAGGATGCAAATCCTGTCGTCCGGTGGGCAAATCGAAGGGGGGGGGGGGGGAGAAGGAGGCGGAGATTTGAGGTTAAGGGCCGCAACAGGGACAAGGCCAGCCGGGTACAATGGCCGCTTGCTTGAGAGAACGAACGGACACGGAAGAAGGAGACGGGCTTGGCGGGTCGCAGGAGGCGAGAGAGTCGCGTAACATAGCGAAGTAGGAAGAATCGATTTGGAACCACAGACAAGAAGAAGAATCCGACAAAGGAAAAAGAAAGTCTGTGACCCCCCGGCGGCAACAGTCGTGAAGACAAGTACCGAACCAGAGAAGAAGAGACGAAGCAGGGGGATGGAGTGGATCGAGGAAAAAAAAGAGTATGCGTCAGGGAACCCGGTCCATGGCGCTTGGGGGGGGAATAAGATGTGGGATCGGGGCCGAGGCTAGAACATGCGACCCCCTAATAGGGCAGCTGCTGCGATGGTAGCCGCCAAGGCGCTACCAGGAGTGTGCTCTGGCGATCCTTAGACCGCCCTGACCTGTAGGGGGTGGTGACCCAACGTTACCCGTACTGTATCGTGTGCCTCGTTGCATCTGGAACATCCTCTTTCCCCCCCCCTGCATGGCTCGCATCTCATGTGTTCAACGTCGAGCTCACTCTGAAACGTATGTCGACTATGACAGTTCTAAATAGGGCATCGTCGAAGCTAGGGACGCCTCATCGCTAGGCCAAGGGAACAACCTAGCGTAGCGCCACCGACGCGTAAGACAGAGAGCATCGCTGCATACGTGTACACACGCCCGAGGGGGTCATAGTCTGTACCGGGAGGCGTCTTTAGCTAGCTTGCCTTCGGGAATAAACTCCACCCCTTTGTTTCCTCGACTCCCCTCAAAGCCAATTTCCCTCGAGGTCTTCTGCTCAGTATCTGCTCAGTATCTGCTCAGTATCTGCTCAGTACGTTGAGAATCAGATTCCATCTTCCTACCGTACTCGGTACTCCGCTTTCGAAGGAGCCGCCCGCGCTCCCGACTCTCGCGTCAAAGCTGGCGATAAAGGTCCCATCAAGGATCGACGAGCCCTAGCAAAGGTTATCCCAATAGCCGGGTTGCGACTCCGCAGAATGTCATTACTCCGGACCATGACTCGTTGGAAAATTTCAAGGTCCCCTGTTCCTGAAACATCACGAGGGGGGACGCGAGACAATGTCCCATTAATGATGTCAAGGTGGAGAGTGACCTCTGTCACTGTCCCACCCAAAAGTTTGGTAGCGTGGAATAATAGTCTTGCATCCATTTACGCGAGGCCATCTAAGATGTATCGGATAACCCAAACCCGGCCCCTCACCCGGCTTGCGCATGTATCCTCCTGCACCAGTCCCTTCCATGTGCCACCTGGTAGTCGCACAGCCTAGTCTCCATCAAGATCCCAACCACTCCTGCGATGCAAATACCTCCGCTATCGCTCACACTTGTCGCGCCCAGACTGAACTCCCTGTCTTCGGCCGGTACGTTCTCCAGGATCTCTGCGAAGCAGTTGACGTAGACTGCACCGCCAAGCAGCCCTTCCCAAAAGACGATGACGAACACAATGTATACAGACGGGATGAAGAAGAACAGTGCGTGGAGGGTCAGTAAGATGAGATTACCCACTTGGAGTAGCGAAGGTAGGTAGAGATAGTGGATGCGGAAGAAGGGGGTTGAAGAGCGGGAGATGAATACTCCCAGCTGGTACAGAAACCCATAAAATGGGTAAAATCCGCGATACTCCTTGAACGGAGATCCTTCCAGGGGGAACAACAACGTGGGCGCAACACCTTGGTTGATGGTATACTCTGCGACGTAGACAAGTAGCAAGGGGAGCATGTATGGAAAGAACAATGCCTTGGCCCTCTTCAGGTTGTTTCGGAGCGATGGCGCGTGGCTGGGCGAGCGCGCTGAAAACGCCGTCGATGCGACAGAGGGCCCGGGAGCGAGCAATGCTGAAGAAGCAGTGCCCTGCGGCATGTTTTCCACCTCCTCGTCTTCCAAATCCTCCTCGGGCACCGCATCGTAGTCCTTCGGCGGGGGGTGGTTACTCATCGGCCCGTGTGGGAGGATGACAAAGAAGCTGATGAACATGATGGCTGGCAGGCAAGCCGAGAACAGCAAGCTATTCCTCACGCTAAACTTCCACCACTCCGTCATCATCACATACAGGCCAGCCCCGACCAGGCCAGCCGCACCAGTCCCGGAGCCCCAACCCGCCAAGCTCTTGTGTCCGTAGTAATGCGTGAGGCCGAGGAAGCTCAGTTCTCCGCCGCCGCTACTCAGACTCGCCAGCACGACGCCCACCATCTTAACGGCCACGGACTTGGATGCTGGCGTCAGCGCTACCATCAGCATGCCCGTCGAAGACAGGGCGATGAACATCAGGATTCGGACACTGTACGGTACGCGGTGGATGAAGTACGGCGCAACGAGTTTGGTGAGGAAGGACGGCAGCACGTCGGCGAGGAGAACGATGCCCTTGGGGAGGGACCCGACGAGATCTTGGGCGGCGGAGAGGATGATAACGTAGAGGACATTGTTTATCAGGCCTAGTCGCCATCAGCAAGCATTCCACACTAACGACGGAACGACAATGACCTACCGAACAGCCAGAATGCAACGATGACCTTCATATCTTGATGTCCCATTATGGCGCCCAATCTCGCCCGAAATCCCGCCCACGTCGATGCCGGCGATCCAGGCATGGGGAGTAATCGGGATGAGGATGGAGAAAATCCCGCCATCGCAATCCGAAACCGTTTCTTCAAGCCGCAACGACGTTGGCCTCGTGGAGGCGCTGCGACTGGAATGTTGTTGCTGATAAGAAGTTCTAGAAGTCACGGGTGGTCCGATAAGGAGACCTCATGACGCTGATCATGCACGCCGCAGCGGTGTCATAGCGGGGCTGTGCTAAGCTCAGGGGCTAGGTACTGGCTTCACTTCCCATTCTACGATTGAACTACATTCGACTTCACCAAGAAAAGCAGCATTATTTGCGCTTTTATTAATCCTTTAACACCATTATCATACAAATTCGCTAGCTCAAAGTCCTGCTCAGCAATTCCCGGCCTCCGCACAGTTCCCGGAGCCTCATACCCTTCGGCCGCGAACTTCCAGAACCGACTCGACGTGGAAGCGATTCTCGCCCTTCGACTGAGCATCGCTCGGGCCGGGAAGGCTGCGATCTGTATCTACCCATGAGACCTCTTGTGATTTGCCGCGATATCGACTGTAGTGCTCTGACCCTTCATGCGAGCCCGCCAATGACATTACTATTGTACACGCCACCCTGGTCTCCGGCGCGTCGAGGAATCCTATACTCAAGACCACCTAGCCTTCGAAGTGCTCGCCCAGGGTTTGTCTAATTATATCAGCGTGCTCTTCCAGAATAATCGAGGCGAAGTGAATGCTTGCCGGCCCCGGTCATTTGAGAAATCACATTGATTCAGAATGCGCTTGTGGCCTCGGTTGGTGCTTAATTCATCGCCAGTGGTGTTCTCTGGATTACCAACCCTCTTCGCAGCGTAAAATTTGGCATCAGTTCCATCATCAGCTTGCAAACGAGCATCCCCCGTCTTGGCCTGGTGGCTGTTGAGGCCGGCCGCGGTTTGTTTCACGATCTGCTCGTAGTTGGACATGTCGAGTTTTGTTTAAGAGATTTGGCTGACAACCTTAAGGTGGTTCGTTTAAGACGACATTGAATGATCGTGACCGGATCTGATGAAAGCAGCAGAGTAGAGTAGCAGCCACATTTTGTAGCGGACTGAACAGACGTCATTTCGATGACTTCACTGCGTCGATTTCCTGATTTCATCACGATGGAATTGTGGACCACCCCTCAGATCACGGATACGTTCACGCTAGGCGAATGTACGACAGATCTTTTCATTTCAAGATACTGAGTGCAGAGCCTTTCCTTGAAACCTCTCGGGCCCGTCCTGATGCGCATCCTATTTCCCACTTACAAGTGTGGGGTGGGGTGTAGGGTAAGACTGGGGAAGAAGAAGGTAGGATTATCGCGTGTGATCAACCCTGGATTCTCATGCCGTATTTGATTTTGAGATGTGCCTAAAGTATCGAAATGGAAGTATCTGGGGTAAGTTTTCCTGGCCAGCTGGGGGTTCCCTGCGGGAGGGTCCAACAACGTAGGATGGAGTGATCTCGAACTGAATCGAGGGTGAAGAATGCAGATCTGGCAGAGAACTTGGACGGGGTCGGTAAAATTTAAAAAAAAAAAAAAAAAAAAAAAAACCCAAACATGTCTCTCGTTTTAGGGGATACCAAGAATTTTGGTAGCGCCTTAATATCGGTTGATACTGCAATGTCTTTTTCTTTTCGGCATTCGGCGTGTGAGTGATGACATACAACCAGGATACGCCGCGGCAAAATCACGGCCCAAACTTTTCAATCTCAACTTTCCGACTCCCGCCGCACTATCTTCTATCTAAGCCATTCCACCATCTCAAGTCTTCAATTAGAGGCGCATGCCCTTTGATCTTTCGCAACCCGACTGAGCACCTCGCGAAATCCTCCTCAACATGGCAGAAACCCCCTCCCAGGACGCCTGCCCGGTAGACCACAAGACCCGCGACGCCTGGCTCGCCCAAGCCCGAACCATCTCAGAACAAAGACCCCAAGCCGCACCCTCAACGTGCCCCGTCGACCACACCACAAAGGCGCAGTCCAAATCCTGGACTCAGACCTTCACGTCCTACATCTGGTCCCCCCCCGCGCCCACGCCGGAGGCCGCGCCCGCTCCTCGGCCGCGCGGGGGCCTCGATACCGAGCGAGAAATCTCGACGATCCCGCGAACGAGCGGCGCTGCGTCCGTGTGTCCCGTTCCCCACGGGGAGGCGGAGGCGCGACCGGCGAACCACGAGATGGAGAGCGGGCTCGATCCCTCGGGGAACTGGGTGTATCCCTCCGAGAAGATGTTCTTTGATGCGATGAAGAGGAAGGGTTATGATGCGAGGGTTGCGGACATGAAGACCGTGGTGCCCATCCACAACGCCGTGAACGAGAGGGCGTGGAAAGCGATCAAGGAATGGGAAGCGCCATACCTCGTCGGATCAAAGTATGCCTTTCCCAAACGAAGCGTGACAAAGCTCGAGACTGACATGAACAGATGCGACGGTCCGAAACTCGAGTCTTTCGCCAACAAGAACGATCGCATGACCCCGACGGCCCGTATCAACACCCTGCTCGGATACACTGCGCCTTTCGATCGACATGACTGGGTGATTGACCGGTGCGGTACCCGCGTCGACTACGTGATCGACTTCTACCCCGGACGGACGGATGGCAAGGGAGGGCCCAGTTTCTACCTTGATGTGCGGCCGAAGCTGAATACATGGGAGGGAGTCAAAATGCGGGCTAAGAAGTGGGCGTTTTTGGCCTGAGCTTTGCAGAGGGTGGTAAAAAGAAGTTGTATAAAAGCATGGAACGATGTATGATGGATACCATTAATTGGGCGTTATGGAACTGAACGACTGTACAACATGGCATAGACTGGGTGAGAGTAGAGACGGAGGCATCAGCGAGGAAAAATCTCCATGTATATCGTTAGCAAAGTTTGAGTCTACCTAGACTTGTAATTCTGAGACATCAGATGTCAGTGTATAATGCCCTGAATGAGCATCAGAAGAAAGACATTCATCCTTTACACCCGGCCAGTTCATTTCATTCTTTAATCGTTCCTCATTATCCTCCGAGGGCTTCACTCGTCCTTCTGGACCTTGGGATGGGCGCTCAATCGCACCGGAGCCTTCGTCTCGAATCCCTGCGACTTCAGGTTCCAGCCCTTTTCAGCCATTGCATGCCACAAATCCGGATCATCGTATCGCTTCTTATAGATGCCCAACTCAGTATCGTCGGAATCAGGCACCCCATCCACCTTCCATTTGTTGATGCCGGACTGGGTGCAAAAGATGCGGTCAATGCTGGCCGTGTAGCCACGCCCCTTACGCATGAGCCAGGCCATCTCCATGGCCATGAACCACGCACTGATTGCATGAACTGGCTTCGCTCCCTTCCAAAGCAGGATCTTGATCGGGGTGATGCGGGTGCTGGCGTGCGACCAGATGAACTGGGTGTACATGGAACCATCGACCATCGCAATGTTAATGCGTCGGCGTTGGCCTCCCATGGCATGCCAGTAGCTGCGGGCCACGTCGATGTGGGCGCTGAGTTGACCGCGACGGTTGCGGACGACCGGAGTCCAGAAGATGATGTTCTCGCGTTGGTTGACTTCGGATGGTGCGAGGACCCTTCCCGTCTTGAGGTACTCTTCGAAAAGAATGGTAGCGCGCTGGCGGTTGAGCGTTGTCATACAAACGCTGCGAACTCCGAGATAATTCATCCAGAGGTGGGCAAAGACCAGAAGGGTCATCAAGTAAACGACGCTCCGATGATCCTCGATGTACTTGACCACAAGGGTACCAACCAGCAGCCCGATCAAGCCTACCGCTGTCTCCTGGCTGGATTCCTTGGCGTTTAGCTCGGCTAGGTTATCGTGCTTCGCGAAATGAACGCTCAAAGCTGCCTTGCTTGCTCCGGCCGAGACACCGCACAATGCCCGAAGGGCTTCTCCTGTCGTGAGAGCGACAATCTTCCCCCAAGTACCGAAGAAGGGGCTATAAAGCTCCAGAAAGAAGGCAGTGTCATTGAACAAGTCGGCCAAGAATCGAAACCGCTTTGCATCAGGTTCAATCCGCAAGCCGAACTGCTGGGCGAAGACAATGGTAGCCACCCGAGACATGCCATCTTTAAGAATAGTCAACAGCAAAGCGAAGGTAGCGGAGGAATTGGCATCTCCAACGCCTAGTCCTTGGAGCAGAGCTCGGTTGGCAAGGAGAGACGTGATGGTCGAGAAGAAAGCTTGGAGGGAATCGAAGGTCTGGTAGGCGAGGTAGTCCTCTGAGACAGAATGGGGGAAGCCGACGGGGAGGAAAGCGTCGAAAAGAGTCTTGCGCCATTCTCGTAAAGAACTGAACAAGAGGCTGTGGGATTTGCCCTTGTCTTGGATCTAGTCATCGTGTTAGCCATCAGTCGACGAACAGGTGGTGGTACAGATCTACCGGGATGATCTGATTATTGGGCCTGTGTAGCCATCGCTGCGTGATATTACCGGATTTGTCCAGCTCGTGAACCTCGATTTCGCGACCGTGGCCAAGCAGCGTCGTGATACCCTCAAGCTTGTCACTGGAGGAAGGGGTTTCGCTTGGGTTGTTGGGCAATGGCGCTTTCAGGCGCTGGCGATTGTTCTCGTCGATGAGAGCCTGGAGCTCGCGGAGCTCTTCCTTTTCCGAGGCCATCTTGCGGCGCTCTGCTGACGAGGGATTTGGACTTGTGACGAGGTACTGCGGCGCCTAGGGTTCAAGCAGTTTCCTGTGCTTGCGAGTGCATAGCGGAGAAGAAAAGGTGGCAGGGCGAAGAAAAGTCGACTGGCGGTGGTAGGAGCGGTGGAAGGTGGAAGGTGAGAGAGGTGAGGGAGGTGAGACAAATGACATGGTTCATCACGATTGACACAGCAGTGAATGTATGCCCGCTGGGGTTGAACAGGGTTCGTGGCAACGAAAATGGCCTTTTCAGCGTCGCAATAAAATCCTCGAGTCTTGATTATGTCTATAGATGCTTGAATCAACCTTTCTCCATTTTCGCTCCTTGGCAATTGCATATTCGGCCATCGCCTAATGGCCTGGTTATTCTCGCCAACCAAGTACCCCTCAGTCATGACGGCCGTGGGGGCTTCAACCAAGAACGACACAGCCCCGCCAACCTGCAGGGCGTATACTTCGAACCAGCACTGATATTCTCCGAAATTATCGGTAATTACCTCTTCTGGCTCGGCCCGTAGGTGTTGGCTACATTCACTCGTCTCTTGAATTCGGCCGACTCCAGGCGCAGTCTTGTGATTCAAGGCGGTTGAAGGTCACGTGCGGAGTCGCAGAACCTTGGGATGCTCAGAGTTTATCTTAATGATTTCAAATGAGTTGATTTCCCATCGGTCAAGCTATTTTTGGTCCAAAAGTCGTTTCTAGACAACAAACAGTCATGTTAGGGTTTACCGATGCCTCGAAGGCTTCATGTCACAACGAGTGGAAGAAAGTCGACGATCTTTAGCGTAGGAGGACTGGGAGTCCGGAGCAAGGACTCGACAGACTCATCATAGCCTCGAATATCAAGGTCATAGTAACGCTATCTACGCTTGGTTCTTGTCTACCAAGTATCCTGATAGGTTGGATTTTCTAATGGTTCCATCCCCATCGATCACCTTCAGCTCGCATTCAACAGTAGGTACATGAGAAAGGGCATCGAAAATACGCTTTCACTTTGCGTTTACCATTGATATATGTCCGAAACTATTTCATTAAATTCAACGACGACTATCCGTCCCATATTACAAGAGATGTAGGCTCGCTTTCGAAATAACCTTTACTGGGTAAACTCACCTGCGATGCCCAGCTTTCAGATCAGGTTCGTAGAAGATATATGAACGTCGCAACCTACTCCCAGTATTTCTCTCATCTCTTCATCCTACTCTCACTTGTTCGACCTTGCGACATTCCACAGTTGCTCATCAAATTGCTTCAACGCTTGCCTGAAACCATCGTCAACAGTTACACAAGCAAGGCAACTCGCCACACGAACAGACCATGGAGCCAGAAAACAATCAAAGCCAACACCAGAAAGGTGCCCAAAAAGTCGCAAAACCTCCTTCGGAAGGTCTCTGGGACAGCATCCATCGCGACTTAACGGCGTATGCCGAGGAACAAAGATTGATTCCTCTTATTGAAAACCTGGCTGCCCCGGAAGCCGTCCAAGAGCTCCTGGAACCATATCATCCGCGAAATCCCAACCATCCCATGAATCTAGAGCAGCAGATTGCTCGGTTTCAACGGGTAACCCTGCCTCGAGACTTTCTTCTGGGCGGTTCATTAATGCCGGCGTATCCACAATTCGTCGCGACGTTTCCAAGTCTGGAGCCGGGTGAGGGACTCAGCGACATCGACGCTGCAGGATACCGTCGGAGGCTGCGTGAGCCGGTGGTCGGCGTTGACGACTTGTCCGGTCTTCATGCAGAGGTTTCCTGCCGCTTCCTTTGGAATACTCGGTTGGACTACTTCTCCAGGCTCAAGAATCCTTTCACGAGCCTGACGCAGTATGTAGCGTATGGCCGCTACTATTCTCTATGGAGTGCAAGGCAGAAAAAAGGATTCCTCCGCCTGTTGGAGGAAATGTGGTGGCGAAGCGAGATTTGGAATCCCATGTCAGACGACGACCTAGAGTTCTGGGTCGTCCAAGTCCTTAAAATCGACAACCTCGTCATTTCCGAGGCGAGCCCCTTCCAGTATTCCGTTCGCCCAACTGGAAGAAGCCTGCCTCAATGGCGCAGAGAGGACTTTTCTAGCCCCGAGCAGGCCTATGTCGATCTCTGGCTGCCAGAGGTTTTCGAGCCGGGGTGTCGCATCAAGCGCCCCTCTTCCCCTGGGTCATGGAGTGATGACGAGGAATTTGGATTTGGAGATGAATGGTGAAGATGGAACTCGACATCGAACCAGAAACGACCTGAGAGAGTAAACGATTCACCAACGACTGGTGTACTATTGGAGGATTCATCGAAGCTATTTTGGTTTAAGAGATTTTGGAAAGGATTTTTGGTTTCGGATTGGAGTTGACGGGGGTTGGAACTAAAACCGATCAAGATGAGAGGGCTATAACACGGTTTCTATTGTTGCAAAAAGTGCTCGAGGGCGGGAAAACAGCATCGACCTTGATGCAATCATCGCTAGGCACCCCGAGATGTGGCACAAAGACCTCAAAACGGATGAGCTGTACGGGCTAGAAGGCTTCCTAGCCCCAACAACAAAGCTGAACAAAACGCAAAAAAATACGACTCCATTTCGGCTACGAGCTGATACAAGCTACTACTATATGCAAGAGGAGCTTGCGAACCGCGATTTCTCGAAAGCCAGATCAACATCTTACAAGGATTGGATAACCAATTGGTTCAAAACGATCCTGTCAGCGAGGCTCAAAGCGAATCTATCGGAGGGTTCCGTACGCACGAATACATGTTGTGGGATGGGCGGCCGCTGGGAGCCGTAGCGCTGTCGCGAATGTTAAAGCATGAATAGGGGTTATTAGCAGTTTGTATTTGGTGCTAATAGAGAATGATCTTCAGGGATATTGTTGTTCCGCTGCTTCAGAAAGTCGCGCTAAGCGGTCCGAAGGAATACGAAGTAATTGTTGGGAAAATTCGAACCAGCTTACCTCCATCATCATCGCCCCGACAACCCGCAGAGTATCGAGTATCGTTACTACCCTCGCCGCGGTTCGCCCTTCGTCACGGCTGCATGAGTCCTCTATCGCGCCATGCAACCGTGGCTTCATCTCCTGGTCCTCGTCTTGCATGTCCTCACCTGCGAAGGCGCATGGATTAGAAAGTATCCGTGCGGCGCCTTGCGACCATGGTTTCCGTCGCCAAAAACTCCCTTCTGGATCGATAGCTTTCGCGGTAGATTGGACATTGTGGGCGACTCGGCGGAACTGTACATGACCGTTCTGGGTGTATATAACCCATTACTGTTCGATTGCCGAGATGTCGACGTCCTGAGCTTCAGGAACTCTGTGGCGTTCCATGTGCTGGGGAACCCTGTCGGTGGCTTGGCTGAGTTTAGGAGTCAATGTCCTCTGTCTCCTGCCGATCGCCTTACACCGTAAGTATTGGACGGTTTGCTGATATGTAGTGTTACCCTGACACCCACCGCCGCATACTGACCTATTCTCAGTCCCAATGGCGTCCTTTTCTCCACGTACGAGTTCGTCTACCTTCTCAACCACACGCACCAGCTCCAAACTTTGGTCGCTGAACTTCGCTTTCACAACCTAAGCGGCGATGAACTTGACTGCGGAGTAGCCCAAATCACCCCGGAGATCAATGCTGCCACCGCCGCGGCGTTTACCTATCTCCCCGCCGCTGTCATGATCATCGTTGGCGTGGCTTCGTGGCAGACGCATGTCTCTGTCGTGGCCAGTGATGACCTTGTCTGGGAGATTGTCGGTGACGTAGCCCATTACATGCGCTACCTTCAACTGATGTTTCTCTTTGCTTCGTTGACCATTGAATACCCAGGTTTCTATCAAGCCGTCATCAGCAAAGTCTCCTGGCCGTCGTTACACTACTGGAGGGGCCCCGTCAACCATGGCTTCACATACCAGGGCGTGGAAGACGGCATGTATGTCAATAACGCGTCGTATGGAATAAACTACATGGAGCAGATGCTTGGCTACCCGCCAGCGGATTACATGGTGTTTAATGTGATTATCAACATGGTTATCCTGGCCTGCGGTCTCTTCGCTGTCGTGTCAATCCCGTCAGTGATAACATCGGGTCGAGGCCACAAGCTCCTGCCGCGTTCGGTTGTTTGGGTGGCTGGTGGCATGACATTAAGTATGACTTTTCATCTGTTCAGCCTTCCTCTGTTGGCGTTCATGTCCGATGAAATGATACTCATCGGGTATCTGTCCAACTATCGCATCGCTTTATCCGGATTGACTATCTTGGGTATTGTTTGTGCAAACTACATCATCAACCGCCGCCGCTTCAGCAACCACCAGCGGGTGAAGGCGAGCTCATCCGAAGGACAACAGTACAGTGACCGCCGACTATGGAGGTTCTTGTCATGGTTCATACCGTTTTTGGTACCGCTCTGGCAGGCAATTGTGGTTGGCGCATTACAAGACCACAGGGTGGCGCAAGTGGTTATACTGGCAGTGAGCGAGGCCTGTCTTCTGCTGCAGACGATTGTACAGCGGAGTGCCAAGTTGGTTTTCTTTCGTTCGAAAACATTCTGGTGCTCTCTCATCCGTCTAGTGACAATCTTGCTTAGTGTCGCCTTCATCTCTTCCGCGAGTGAAGCTTCGAAACAATGGGCTGGCTATGCAATGTTGTGTCTTCATGGAGCGGTTGTTTTCCCGGGGTTCCTAGGTGTTGGCATCTGGCAGCTTTATCGGGCTCTCCGGGATAAGTTCGATGCAGCTCAACATTTCCCCCTGGACTCGAGCAGCAGCAATTCCAATGGCGGATCAGTGAGTCCTCCCGAATAGCAAGGATCTGTTTTATCAGGATTAACCAAATCTCGCAGGGAGTAAACCTCGATGACATTTCGTCTCACTTTGTCAACGCGAACAGCCACCACACGACCATGTCCCCTACAACACCAATAGGCATGGAATACGAAACAGAATTTTCCGGCTTTTACAGGAAACCTCGGTCTCGAACTGGGACTCCCGTTCCCAATCTCGATTCCGGAAGCTATTTTCCAGACCCCGCCAGCCTACCGCCGCGGCCACCGCCACCGGCAACTTGTGGAGGTTCATGCTCCTATGAACAGCCGGCAGAGGAGCCCCGAGGGAGACTTGATGTAGTTCTGGAAGTACCTTCTCGGCCGGACGTGGACTATTCTGTTAGGGAGTCGGATCTTTTCTACCGTGTACCCTTGACCGACTCAGCGGCGCCATCGGTGCCATTGGCGCCTGCTGAGGGGGGAGGGTCTGCTGCTGATCAACCAAGCCGGGCATTCTTCGGTAGGTGGGATCAAAGAGTCCCAAAGGTTCTCAGACATAAGACGAAGGAAGAGAAGGGGTTTCAAGTGGTACGGCCACCGCGGCCAATGCAGTCGCCTCCAGGTTTATAGTCATGTGCTGAACACCGGCACTCTTGGTGCATTTACTGCGTTGCGCTGGCTAGCATTGGCCAGTATGATCGAACGACTACCACAGGCGGGCCTGTATATAGGAGTGAGGTGCAAAATCTAATTAGCGTATGTATATAGTCAGAAACTAGGTAATATTTACGTCTCCGGGATGCTGGCGGTATTCACCTCCCTCTGGGCTGTATAAAGTCCTGATCGATCACGGCGAGTAACCAGTCTGCCAGAGTTGCGCTCAAGTCTTCAGCTTAGACGTAGCTCGGGGCAGTCGGCGATGCCAATCATCGTGCACTCCTAAGAAGACGCCCTAGGTCCCCCCCGAAAAGGGAAAAAGTGTCAAGGTGTGGTGGAGACAAAACTGACTACGATTCTTTGGGTTTACAGAGGCCTCAGATCGATGGCGTCGT
>JAMYIC010001709.1:0-10049 GCA_024112705.1 Microcera coccophila
CCCCCCCCCCCCTGGCACGGCACACACGAGACACAACCTCCGGACCGTTGCGTAGCTTTCTCACCATGCCTCCTTCTGGTCCTGCTCCAGTGCAGCAGAGGGCGCTCGTCGTCCAGTTCGTCTCGCTGACCGGAGCTTCGGAGCGCTCAGCAGCTCGGGTAGGTGCCCAAATACCCTGTTCAGGCATACGAAGCTGTTGGGCACGTGTGGCTTTCTCGCCGTGTCCCCCTTATTTCCCCTTCCCTGCCCTAGTGGGCAGGATCGGCCGCTAAGAAACCCGGCTGGGGAAGATATACGATGTCGACGTCGACGATGATGGCGAAAGTGGAAGGCGAAGCGTACGCAGCGTTTCAGTGGTTCATGGTTGGACTAATCTCGGGTGTCGCAGTTCCTCAAGTCAACGGGATTCAAGCTCAACGAAGCCGTCGATTCGTAAGTTTTAAGCTTTCCTGTTTCCGCTTCCCGCTGCCGCGACCCAATCCCCAAATCATCGAATCAGACACGCGTTCTCCTCTTCCGAATCAATCTACGATTCTACCTCAGGCGGCATTGATCAGCC
The DNA here is from genome assembly GCA_024112705.1 of Microcera coccophila. Taxonomy (NCBI): domain Eukaryota; kingdom Fungi; phylum Ascomycota; class Sordariomycetes; order Hypocreales; family Nectriaceae; genus Microcera; species Microcera coccophila. Next base: position 560 of record JAMYIC010001709.1, read on the forward strand.
ATCTGTGCGGGCTGCTTGTGGGGGCCCACTGATGTTCAGCTCACACAGCAGAGTATGGCCGAGTTTGGCCGATGGACTCTGAAACACATCATCAAAAGGGCCCATTTCCGGGCCGCCTAGCCAATATTTCGTCTATACCGTGGCCAGCTATCTTGGGGGTCATTAAACGACTATCATCATCCTGCATAACGCGGCACCATAATACAAGAATGCCCTTCCCGCAATGAGGCATGTCGGTTGTATCTGACTGGTCTAAACGCCTTTCCGAGGGTTCCGATTGTCGAGAGCTTCAGTCCGTGGTATTTAAGGGCTCTTGGACCGTTTCCTATTTTAGAAAACGGGAAAGTTGGGAGCTGCTCCCTACACAAATGTAACCATGGGTTGGAAAGGTGTCAAAAACCACTTCTCCTCTCGCGTCATTCCCGCCTGGGCACTGTCGAGGAAGCCCAGCAAGGTCGGGTGTGAAACTGCGTCAAACGAGTCGTCGAAACAAACAGACCCACGGTACAAAACGCAGGCCGTACTGACAAGTTCTCAAAGCCGGAGGCCAAGTTGGCCGGGGTGTGCTCAAGTGTGGACATCGCCCACTCATCATACAAACTTCATGGTCCTCTTGTGACAAGACTGACATAGCCCACAACCAGATTTTTCGCCAACACGACCGAAAGCAAAGGGCCTTCGCCTTTGGAGATTAAACTAGACGCGCTATTTGACACATTGCGAGGTGAGTGCTTCAACGGCCCAGTGCTGGTGCACCAACTCACATGTTTAGATGGTGACAACGATGCCAAGGACAAGTTGGAGCTTGACTCCACGATGGAATACCTTAGCAACAATTTGAAAGTCAGCCTGGAAAATGCAGAGTTATTTGTCGTCATGGAGCTGCTTCAGGCACCCAATGTTGGCGAAATCACGCGAAAAGGCTTTGTGGATGGATGGAAAATGATTAGGTTAGTCGAGCTATGCTTGGTGCGCGTCTGCGACAACGAGCAAAGCAGACGTCAAATTACAGATCGGGGGGGCTAATCTGAGTGATAGTACGAGTGCAGCACACCAGGAGCATGCTGCCCTCGCCCGTCAACTCGTTGACTCTCTGTCGGTTGACCGTGCCCTATTTAAGAAGGTTTACAAGTACGCCTTCGTCGTTGGCAAAGAAGGTGACCAGAAGTCTTTGGGATTGGAGAACGCTCTCATCTATTGGGGTATGCTCTTTTCGCATCCTGGCATGGTCTGGAAGACGGCCAACCACGATTGGCTGGAGCTTTGGAAGACTTTCCTCGGCGAAAAATGGACACGTTCGGTCAATAAGGATATGTGGAACATGATTCTTGAGTTCGCTTTCAAGACATTGAACGACGAGACCCTGTCATTCTGGAACGAAGATGGAGCTTGGCCAAGCGTCATCGATGACTTTGTCGAGTGGTGTCGGGGCAAGGGAGTCGGCAAGGAGGAGAACATGGACGTCGACCACTGAGGATATTGGGCCGGATATCAATGGACTACAAGAACCCATACGCAGCTGCATCGTTTGAGATCCCTCATGGCACGGAGGCGATCGGGTGTCAATTGCATGCATAGGTAGCGGGCTACAATTCTAGACTGGCCGGCGTTAGCCAGAGGCACTGGGAAGCCCCAAATCACGACGTTATGATAGATATACATCCCGAATGGATATACCTTTACGTCCACGGCAATTGACATAACTTGGCATCTAGAGTTTTGAAGTCTAACGCAGAAATTGAGAATCTATAACTTTCATATTGACGGTTGACCGTTCTTCGGGTAAATTGTTTTTTGTACACGGCATTTCCTGGCGCCTAATTTCGTACCATTGGTATACAGGGTGCTCCCTCAATCCTTATATCTTTTCGAACACCATATCCTACACACCCGTCGCGAATCCATACTCCACTCCTCTTTCGTACTCTACGCCTCACTCCCAACAGTCTTCCACTTTGGTGGTCCAAACCTCGCGAGGGTCGCCAACTTCCCGTCCCCAAGCTTGACATGGGCCGATCGAATCATTCTCGGTTCAAGGCGCAGCGTGCTGCGTACGGTGGCGTGGACGGTCGTGGAGGCATCGTAGCGCATGACGAAGTAGTGGCCGTGGGTGTGCTTCATTTGATGGACGGAGATGGGCTTGGGGAGGGAGAAGACGCCCCAGTTGGCGAGGCCGCGGATGACCCCGCCGTTCTTCAGGACGAGAGAGCCGACGGTCTGGGCGATTCTGCGCGGGGATGTTAGTCATGTTGCTTCGGTTTCGGGGTCGCGAACGGGTTTGACGTACTCCTTCACCTCTCCGAGGCTGCCCGGACGGACCTGTGGACGCAATTAGCTTGGTTGACATTTAGGTTTGTAGGGATACAGTCGAGACGTACAATTGCTATGAGTTCGTAGAGCATCTTCGCGACGACCTCTGGAAAGGGATTGATTCGACTGGAGGCGTGAGGATGGCACTCTGGGAACGATGGTTCTTGAAATTTGGATGGTGAGGGTTGAGCCGGGGTTTTGCCACGGCGTGGGAGGGTCCGCATGTCATTGGAGAACTGCCTTCAACGACTACTGCGAGGTAAGAAATTCATTTGACGCTATAGACACTGTCTCTCTGATGATGGGATTATTCTTTCTGTTTTAATTTGAGCTTGATGTGGAGTTGAGGGTTGGATGGTCTCTAGGATAGGCCTCGAGCGTTTGAGTTGCGCTCGTGATCTTCGGGGAGTGCGAGGTCGAGCTGAGCCCCTACTAAGACAAAAAGTTACATTTTCGAAAAGAAATTGAGAAAATTACAGAAGATAGATTAGAATCGGTTAATATTAGGGTCATGATTAGAACTCGGGTTAGAGATAGGATTATGGCTATTCTGTGATATATCTTTGTATCTTAGGAGTCAGGCTCGCTCTTCTAAGGTCTCAGCTTGACTGTACACTGACTTTTGGGTGCTAAAGTCCCCGACTTACTGGCATTTCCTGTCCTGTCATGGATAACAATGGGTGCGAGATTAAGATAAAGGTGAGTAAACAGAAAGAACTAGAATGCTTCAACCCCGCGTTCATCATGCTCCGTATTCTATCAACTCTCTATGGTTATACATACATTGAGTTAATACAGTAGCCTCAATACATGGTGTACAAATACAACAAGACATACTCACAGCCGCTCCTTTGATAATGACTGCCATATCTTCCAAGGTAGCTTCCACCCTCCCATCCTAACGGCAAAGGTATCAAAGTCTGCCTTTTCCAATTGCTCCAAGTACTGTGCAGCAGGAATAGCTTCCAACAAGACGCCAAAACCCTGACGTATCTCCTTAAGAGTATCACTCTCCCCTTCGTAAAAGTGTCCGTCTTCTCCCTGATGTTCGAATTCATGTCCTGGATCCTCCCCTGCTTTCAGCTTTTTAAGCATCTCTCGGGCTGTGATCAAATGATCGTTTGCTCGGGTGGCAACTTTGAAGACAGCGTCCTGTAATCCAGGCGCATTGGGCCCCTGTCTGAATACGTCCTCCTCTTTCACGCCGGACTCGGCCATCACATCCAGTGGTAATAGCAATGCCGGCTCTCGTGTAGGCGGTACCTGTCCGGACGGCGTCTCAACTGGTGCTGGTGGTGCAGCTAGAACAGGGATCCCACGAAGCACAGCGACGATGCCACAAGCTTTCCCAATGTGGCTCGCCAGATGGTCAACATGCATCGACCGCAAAGGCATGGATGCTAAAGTGGCATACATCAGCGTTGAGTATGTATTCTCCGCATAGTCCTCCAAGCTCGCCAAGCTTCCATACGGCCGATTGCCCATGTGTTTCTCCCTCGTCCTCACCAGTCGCGAAATCCAGAACTTGATTGACTTCTTGGTCGAGCTGCCACCCCTAGCCTCCAACTCCTCCAAGCCCTTGTGCAGTAGGATGCAGATTGGCTCGCGGGGAGGACGGCCCGCGAAAGTGCTGTCGATGGACTCCTGCCAAAACTTCATGCGCAAGGCGCCGATGGTGGGATTAGAGACGAGCTCGGGGAGGCGGACGAGCTCAAGGTTGAGTGTTCGGAGGGCAGCGTAGGTGTCTTGGACGGGACGGGGAACGAAGCGGCGGATGAGGTGGGCATCATAGTCGCTGTTTCTGCGAGGGATTAATAAGAATTGAGGGGAATGTAGATAAAGAGATACATACTGAAGTTGTGTGAAGCAGTACCTTCTTGCGGATTCAACATCGGCATCAGTTATGTAGCTGCGACGGCTTATATAGGCATGGGAAAGCCTTTTCAGGCCCTGGCCCAGGAGCCGTGGACGCTGCATACAGACAATGGGATGAAAACAAAAAAAGAAAGCAAAAGAAGCAACTGAATCACAGTGAAACACCTTGAGCGCTAAGGTGTTCAAGGAAGCTTAGCGACTTCAATATCGCGGTATCTGTGGAGAGCCAGCCATCGCTCGTGGATTTGCAACCGCTCCCGAAATTGTCCAGACTTTCCCATGACGTCCACTAAACGGTGGTCATGATACGCTAAGATGGCCTATTTTACAGTGGACCTATCGAAACGCGGTCAGGTGACCCCTCTACGCGAACCGTCGCGCCCTTGAAGTCGATCGCGTCTCCCCAAATCGCCCGGCTTTCGGGCTGCTAGAGTTTCGCTCGCCACCCCTCCAAAGTCGAATTGTCCAAGGACACTGCCCGAGATGGACCTCGGGAGCTCTCAGGAACCTCCCGTCAAGAGGCGGAGGTTCTTCAAGGATGCAGATGGACCATCCTCGGACGCTGATAGCGAAGACTCCCCAGTTCAAAGGAAGCGATGCTTCCAGGATCCAGATGAGGTCAAGCAAGAAGCCGATGAGCGAAAGGTGCTTGCAGAACGATCACTTAATGGGACACAGGATCGATCCACGCCTATGCAACAGCCACCCGAAGTGAAACATGAGTCTTCGTCCATGACGTTCGACCAAGCTACTTTCGAGAGCTTCGTTGGCGACAAAGTCAGTTCCGATGTGATCAAGATTATTAGGGAACACTGCGGAAACAACCTCGAGCGAGCGGTCAATATGTATTTCGATGGCACATACAAAAAGCTCGCAAAGCCTTCATTCGCTTCCACTTCCCGTCATGCCAATGGCAATCCCAGCCGTTCACCCTCGAACGCTACTCCTGAACGATTGCCACGACCTGCCCCCTCTCGAAGAATGCGGGGCTCGAGATATATCGGAGCGTTTGGCGTGGAAGGGTGGGCTACACGGAGTGGTCTGAACATCTTGAAGCATGGCGAAGTTGTCAAAATCGAGCGACAAAAGGTTCAACCGCCACCGCCACCGAAGGTGAAAGGGAGGCTTGGCGGTATGGTAACTCCGTCGCGAAACAGTGCCGCCGCCAAACGGGTGGACGTCATTGTACGATTCACGAATCAAAACGGCATGGAGATAGGCCGACTCTCGAAAAATAGTGCGAGTTGGGTGTCCACACTCATTGACCAGAAGATCTGCTATTTTGAAGGCACTTGTGTTTATGCCCCCGAAAGATTACGGACGAACGATACCATGTTTCTGCAACTAAAGTGCTTTCTCTTGCATTCGGCATTCTTTACCCGAGGGTTCCAGCTGGCGGACGATAGACCAACCAACTTTTATGAGCAAAGTGAGACTGTGGATGAAAAAGAGCTGCGGCTGCGACAGGTTGCATTGGTTAAGCTCTTCCATGAAATCAACCTGCAACCCGCAAGGGCAAATGCTGCATCACACGACGGCCGGAAAGGCCTGCTCAAAGCTGCGGAGATGGACGAGCAGAAGCAGAAGGATGCCAAAAAACCAAACGCCAACGACAAAGAACACGGTTCCTCCCAATCATCGGAAGCGGAAGAGGGAGAGGAGCTCGAGCAAGATCAACTCGATGCTCTGTACAAGAAAGCACAATCATTCGACTTCAGCACCCCTGAAGCCGAACCTGCAGACACGTTCAATCTGAATCTCCGTCCTTACCAGAAACAGGCGCTCTATTGGATGATGGGCAAAGAGAAGGACGAAAAGAGCAACAGGGAGCCGTCAATGCACCCGCTATGGGAGGAATATGCTTGGCCGCTCAAGGACGTCGATGATAAAGAACTGCCGCAGGTCGAAGGGCAATCTAATTTCTATGTTAATCCATATTCGGGAGATCTCACGCTCGATTTCCCGATCCAGGATCAACACTGTCTCGGTGGAATTCTCGCAGATGAAATGGGTCTTGGCAAGACTATCCAAATGCTCGCTCTGGTCCATTCTCACAAATCCGAGATTGCCATGAAAGCGCAGGCACCTGCAAGTAACATTCTGAGCGTCAACCAGCTTACGAGGCTGGGCATGAACTCGGAGACAGTGCTCCCCGCGCCTTGCACCACGTTGGTCATCGCTCCAATGTCGTTGCTCGCCCAGTGGCAGAGCGAGGCCCTGAAGGCGTCCAAGGAGGGGACTATGAAGGTCGAGCTGTACTATGGAAACGAGAAGAGCGACAACCTTCAAGCGCTGTGCTGCGCATCAAACGCAGTCAGTGCACCGGATCTAGTTGTCACTAGTTATGGGGTTGTGCTATCCGAGTTTAGCAACATCGCCGCAAAAAAAGGCGACAAGTCTTTCCACAAGGGCATCTTCTCACTGAAGTTCTTCCGAGTGATAATTGATGAAGGGCACCACATCAAGAACAGAGCCTCCAAAACAGCGAGAGCCTGCTACGAGATTTCTGCCGAACATCGATGGGTTCTGACCGGAACGCCTATTGTCAATAAGCTAGAGGATCTGTTTAGCTTGGTGAGGTTCCTGGGCGTGGAGCCTTGGAACAACTTCTCCTTTTGGAGGACTTTCATCACTGTGCCCTTTGAGTCTGGCGAGTTCATGCGTGCACTCGATGTAGTGCAGACGGTGCTGGAGCCCCTTGTCTTGCGGCGGACGAAGGATATGAAGACTCCAGATGGTCAGCCACTCGTACTCCTGCCCCCGAAGCAGATCGAGATTGTTGATGTCGAATTGTCTCAAACTGAAAGGGACGTCTATGATTATATCTTCAGCAAAGCCAAGAGGACATTTTCACAAAACGTGGAGGCCGGAACTGTGATGAAAGCTTTCACGACCATCTTCGCCCAGATCTTACGTCTGCGCCAGTCCTGCTGCCACCCAGTTCTTGTACGCAACAGAGATATTGTCGCGGACGAGGTCGAGGCTGGCGCAGCTGCTGACATGGCTACTGGTCTCGCGGACGATATGGACCTCGAATCGCTGATTGCGCATTTCACAGCCGAGACCGACGAGGCAGAGAAAGAAAACAACCGGGTATTCGGGGCACATGCCCTGGAACAGATTCGCGATGAGGCGGAAAACGAGTGTCCTTTTTGCTTCGAGGAGCCGATGAACGATCAAACAGTCACCGGTTGCTGGCACTCAGCATGCAGGAAGTGCCTAGTTGACTACATGAAGCACGAAACCGACCAAGGACGTGTTCCTCGATGTGTTAACTGTCGAGAACCCATCAGCCAGCGAGACTTGTTCGAAGTGGTTCGGCACGACGATGAAGTCGACAGTATCTCGAAAAGGTCTCGAATTAGTCTCCAGCGGGTTGGCGTCAACGCATCCTCGGCGAAAGTCGTTGCGCTGATGTCCCACCTGCGCGCTCTTCGACGGGATCATCCAAAGATGAAGTCGGTCGTCTTCTCCCAGTTCACCTCTTTCCTCAGCCTCATCGAGCCTGCGCTCACCCGCGCAAACGTCAGGTTTCTCCGACTGGACGGCTCCATGGCGCAGAAGGCCCGAGCAGCCGTGCTGACCGAGTTTACGGAGAGGAAGGGGTTTACCGTTCTGCTGATCAGCTTGCGGGCTGGCGGCGTGGGACTCAACTTGACGAGCGCGGGGAGAGTCTTCATGATGGATCCATGGTGGAGCTTTGCCGTCGAAGCGCAGGCGATTGACCGTGTGCACAGGATGGGACAGGACTCGGAGGTGCTAGTGAAGAGGTTCGTGGTGAAGGAGAGTGTGGAGGAGAGGATGTTGAAGGTCCAGGAGAGGAAGAAGTTCATGTGAGTGGTCCTCTGTGACTGAATCTGGGGATAGCCGCTAACCAGCTTCTCAGCGCGTCGACGTTGGGCATGATGAGCGACGAGGAAAAGAAGAGCCAACGAATCGAAGACATTAAGGAACTATTGAGCTAGTGCGGGAAGGGCTTGCATGGCTATAACGTGGCACATGTCATGACGGATAAGAGGAGTCTAGATGGCGCACACAGTACGGTGCATACACTGGCGTTTCGGCATGGTGCAGGGATACAAAAGGACAACAGTATACTTATGACGGGTTTTCTGCTACGGTCATGCATGGGGAGCAACATTTGGCCGGTTGCGACGGGGTTGTGTGACATGATTCTCGCCATGACTATCGTGACTGAGCTGAGACTCAAGACAAAGCAAAGGCGATGGCACGACGTAGCAGTCGGACAAGATGACAACAGCAAATGTTCTCTCCAGGACGGAAAACTTGCTTTCATCTTACCAACACGCCAAACAACTGAAACAATCACTCGCTTCCACTTTGATCAGCGCGCCGTCCCGCCTGTCATGTTGCTGCTGCAACCGCCACAACCGTCTTGTCGCGTGACCGCTTTCATACTGTGCCTGACTTGAGCCATCTGACGCACTCTTCCTCGTGTCACCATCAACACCCGCGAAGGAACAGAAACAACAGAAGCAATTGAGTTTCGGTGCCCGCCGACAGTGGGCAAGGCAGCAAAATGTGAAAAAAAAAAATACATAGATATAGTGGTGGGCGCTTCGGCACTTGTAGCGAAAACCTGCACCTGTCCGTCTTACACACGCAAGCACCCGCCGTCTCACGCCCACATCCAACAACCCTGCCCGTTCGGACACTCCTGGCCATAGATGATCTCCCGCCCCGGCTGCGCGAGCGTCCTGGTCCATCTCAAACTCTCGGCGCCCATCACCGCCAAGGTCGTGTGCTACCAGGGCGAACCCGACGACTGGGACGGCGAAATCAGCAAGCTGCACCGCGGCCACGAACGGGGCATCCGCTGGCTGTCCTTCCACCTGACGCTCCGGAACACCACCTTCGGGCGCATCGTGCACATCATGGACCGCCTCGCCCAGCAGTTCCTCAACCGCCCCGCCGGCTCGGCTCCTCCGCGCGCGAGCAACGCGGTCCCCTTCGTGGCGGCCATGGGGAAGACGTTCATCAAGCGCGCGGTGAGGCGGGACGAGGAGAGGAGGGGGCGCACGAGGTATCAGCGGGGGGACGAGGTAAATTTGCAGCGGCTGGGGGAGTATGTTATTGATATGATGGCGAGGAATAGCGCTGGGGTGGTGGAGGCTGAGACGAGGGAGATTGAGGATGGAGGTGGTGGTGAGAAGAGGAGGAAAGGACACAAGGAAGACGGCGAGTCGCATGGGAGGAGACGACGACGAAGAAGAAGACGCAGCCATGATGAAGACCCCCCCGATAACCCCCCAGAAGAACAACCGAGAGATCGACCCCGATCCTC
>JAMYIC010001710.1:3295-20706 GCA_024112705.1 Microcera coccophila
TGCCAGGGCCAGTTTTCAGCACGTCGACGGCATCTTCCAGCGCATCGGCGTGCTGTGCCCTGCTGCTCCCCGGTCACCAATCCATCGGGCTCTGCATTTTCCCGAACGAAGGCCTTGCTCGCCCAGCCTCACCTTTCCCGCCCATGACCAACCATCATCATCAATCATTCCGTCCACGCTGTTCCTCTCCGTCTCTTTTCCACACCTGAGCACGTCGAACCGGCTCTTTGCTTGAGGATCCTGACCATCGTCTCCCTCCTGCTCATCGATTCCTGCTTCACCGTTCACCGATATCGCCTCCTGCTTTTGCCGCTCTTGGTTTGGATTGGTTGACCCGCCAAGCAACCCTGCGCGCCAGCTGAGCAAAGTCCTCCCCAAATTTCCTCACGCCTCCCATATTCTTGCACGACGATCAAGGCATGAGCTGAGAACACCGAATTCTGAGATTGAGAGAGAAGAGCGAGAGGGCGGAAGAGAATACGCCCTATTTCGTACACGATATCCATTTCCTATTCTCCCCTCCCTCCCCTCCGCCCTCCCCGATTCCGACGACAACATTGCTCATCCAGTAGCATTTACTCCCGTGCCGCTGGAAAAACACCCCCAAGGCGACCTCTCGTCCGACTCGAAATGCCCTCGTTCCTGACCGAAGAATCCACCATTTTCTCCAACAACGCCGATATTCTTAACCTCGACCCCAACAATCACTTCGGCCTCGCGACTACCAAGGAGAGGGTAAATGGGGGTTCCATCCGCCATACTCGATCCGACACAATCAATGAGAGCTTCGACAGCAGCTCCATTTCCTCCTCTCACCCCTCCGACGCCTCCGACACCAACCCGACGCCTATGAATGGCAACGGAACACGTCCCACGAGCATGAGCTCGCTTTCTAATGGAAAGACCGTTTCTGGTGGATATCAGCCCAAGGACCACGACGACGCCTTTCGGGAAAAGCCATTGCCCAACGGCGCGACGGCTCTGGCTGACCGGACCGTCTATAAGCCCTCGACGAACCACGCCCACGGCATCCAGCTCCAGGTGAACTCGAACAGTACACAAAACAACGACCCTCACTCGAAACCCCTACCTACAGAACCACAGTCCTCTGATGATTTCCGCGAAAGGGCACCTAAGCAGAGCTTTGATACTGCACCACGCATGTCGACAGCATCCTCGACAGACATTCGAAGCCCGCAGCCCCAAACTCCATTTCTCACACCCGGTCCACCCACCCCGGATCCCGCGCAATCTCTAAACCGAGCAAACCCAAGCGGCCACCGATTCTCCAACCCTCCCGTCTATCCGTCTGGTAACACAACTGCGTCATCGTCTGGGTACCTACAACACCCTCAGGTTACCAGTGCTCTTAAGCAGAGAAACACGCTCGATGTGCCGAAGCTTGCTCCAGGGCGAGGATCAAAGGATGGTATGGACACAGCGCAAGCTAGTGGGCGCTTTTCTCCCACCAATACCCCTACGGAGCGGACTCGACGAGCGTCTCTCAGTCTCGTTAGGAGAAACACTAGATCGATGCAGTCGGACTTTCCCCGAGACGAGGTTGCACCAGACGAGGATGCCATCCGCTGGGCTGAAGCATATCGGCAAAAACGGGCCAGCAAGCGGAAGCGCAAGGAAGAGGAGGATGACGACCGGGTGTTGGTGGGAATCAAAGTGGACGAGAGCCACGCCAACTGGGTCACCGCTTACAACATGCTGACGGGTATCCGAGTTTCAGTGTCGAGGACAAACGCCAAACTGGACCGGGAATTGACTGACGTCGACTTTGAGACTAAGCAAAAGTCGACGTTTGATATGTAAGTCTGCCTTGCGTATGGTTTGCAGTTGCAGTCCATGGCTGACCGTTTTAGTGCCGGAAATGAACTGGTACCTTCGGCCAAGTATGATTTCAAGTTCAAGGACTATGCTCCTTGGGTCTTCCGTCGCTTACGAACACTCTTCCGTCTCGACCCCGCCGATTATCTTATGTCCTTGACAGGCAAATACATACTCTCGGAACTTGGCTCGCCAGGGAAGAGTGGAAGTTTCTTTTACTTTTCTAGAGATTATAAGTACATCATCAAGACCATTCACCATTCCGAGCACAAGTTCCTCCGGAAAATCCTCAAGGATTACTACCAGCACGTCAAGGAGAACCCCAACACCCTCCTCTCACAGTTCTATGGCTTACATCGGGTCAAGATGCCTTACGGCAAGAAGATCCATTTCGTCGTCATGAACAATCTATTCCCCCCGCACCGAGATATCCACACCACGTTTGATCTGAAGGGCTCGACGGTTGGTCGTGATTACAAGGAGGAGGACCTTCAAAAGAACCCACGGGCGACGCTGAAGGATCTGAACTGGCTCAGACGACAGCGCAGTTTGGAGCTGGGCATTCAGAAGAAGCAAATGTTCTTGGAGCAGCTGCAGCGAGATGTCGTCCTTTTAAAGCATCTCAAGATTATGGACTACTCCCTCTTGGTTGGCATCCACGATGTTTCGAGAGGGAATGAAGAGAACCTACGAGACAAGACCTTGCAGGTCTTCAACCCTGGGGGCGAAAAATCCCAGGACGAAGAGCCCCAGTCGATTCTCCTACGCACACCTTCGAAGCTAGAAAATGCACGGAAGGCTAGGGAACTGAGGCAGATGATCCGACAGGAGCGGCCAGTGCCCATGACACAGACAACGAACAAGATGCCTGATGAGCTGGAAGAGGGCCTCCACCGGCCTGGTTTCGTGTTCAACCAGGACGATGGTGGATTCAGGGCCACACATGAGGACAATAGTCCGGCGGATGAGATTTACTACCTTGGCGTTATCGACTGCCTGACTCATGTGAGTTACGACGTGAAACACAAGACGAGACGGATGCTAATTCAACGTGCAGTACGGAATCATCAAGAAAATCGAGCACTTCTGGAAGGGATTATCGAGTGACAGGACACAAATCTCGGCTCTGCCACCGCAGCAATATGGAGACCGCTTTTTCCATTTCATTGAAGGCACCACCATGTCGACAGAGGAAGCACATCGAGAGGCCCAGCGGAGAGACGAGGAGCTCGTTGCCACTCAAGGCTCTGGTCAGAGGCAGGCAAGCTGGAATTCCCGCCGGAGATCAGGTCACGGCGCTCCCCTCATGCCCACTCACGTACCGCCACCTCCCCCTCATTCAGAGAGCCGAGACGTAATAGATCGGGCCAATCGAGAGGCTCGACTATTAGCAGTGAGCGTAGCTGAGCAGAACGTCCCTGATCGGGTTCTGGCTGCCCCCCTACCGGATACCCGAGACTCGATGCAGCATGAGCCCGTTCTCCCAGTTGTCGACGAGGATGGTGAAACCCTCAGCCGGGAAGAGAGTGAGATACGCCCTGAGACACCTCTAAAAGACAAGGCTCTGCCGCCCACCCGACCTCCGCCGCCAACACCACCTAAGGCGATGGGACATCTCAAGCCCGAGAGTTGGGACAGTGGATATGCCGGCAATCATACCTTGAACCGATCCAGCCTCGACAAGGACCTCCCGCCGCTTCCTCAGAAGCAGGAGACCAATGATAGCGGAGTGCGAATGGTTGCGTAGGTTGCTTCGATTCTAGGAAGCTGTTTACCGATGTGGTTTGAAGATCGAAATGCATGATAAACAAGGAGAATGCAAGAAAACTTTACACGGAACGAGAGACGGACTTCATCTGCATTAGAATGGCGAGAATCAGGCGGCTTCTTTGTTTATCAACTTTTTTTTCTCACTCACTCCCTCTCTCTCATCTTTGACATAATACGTTCACCCACGACGAAGCTCTGTCCGTTTTCCTTGATCATCGAACCGAAAAAAAGCGTACAAAAAAAGGTGGAATGGGGAGAGGATGTGCACGATATGTGCTGTTTTTGTGTTACCAAAAGACATGGATGATACCACCATTGCATCAAGCATGCTTATAGTTTATTTTCTTCCGCTTCTCTGGGCTTGTTTTCTTTCGTTACCACTTTCTTCCTCTGTATTCTTTTTCTCTGGTCGTTATATAGTTGGGTTCAGGATGGCATGGGCGGAATAGATAGGGTAGACAAGAGTCTTTGCTTCTCTGCAGGGGAGGTTTGACTGATAATGGTACATGGGGTGGGTGGTGCAGTGAGTGATGTACAAAATACAAGTAGATGTGTAAATATACAGATGTCCTCGAATCTCCTTTCTCTCCCTGCGAGCAACTTCGAGTTTAGTTTCCCCTCTTCCTCTCCAACATATCCTGAATATCCTCCTTCCCTCTCCCCTTCTCCCCCACGCCCCCCTCGGGCGCAAAGCTGGTACTGACGGTCATCTCCTGCGCGCCCTGCTTTCTCAGCTCGTCCAACCTCTTCCGCTTCGCGATATCAGCCACGCGCCACTGCTTGAAGTATTTGACCCAAGCGGCAGCACAGTCACGCTCAAAATCCTTGCCCTCCTGGGGACAGGCCTTGGCGGCGGCGGCGCTGTCTTTGTTGGCATCGATGATAGAGTTGGCGTCGAGGCAGTTGAAGTAGGCGTCGCGGGCGGCCCAGCAGACTTGGCGCTCGGAACGGTTGGGGATGGCGGTCCCGGAGCGGATGGCGTCGCCGCGGGGATCGGACGAGAAGGGCCAAACCATCTTTGGCGTTGTGCGTAGGCTGGCTGGTGGTGGGTGATGTTGGTGCGAGCAGTGGATGTGGCGTGGTGTTGGTGTTGGTGTTGGTAATGGTGGGAGACGTTCAACTGTCGACTCGGTTGAGGCCAATCGGGCCAATCCTTCTGTCTGGTTGTTCTCCGATACAGGGGGGAAATGTGTCTTGTCGTCAATTTGGCACAACCAAGCGAAAGATGGCAATGGAGCTTGTTGCAGTTACCTCTACAGCAGCCCATGACGGAAGCAAAGGAAGCAAAGCTATCCTACCGGCAGAATTCCAGGCGGTCAGCCCCGTAAGGCTTAGCGCCTGAAGGACCCCATGAGATGGTAGTAGCCTCCTGCATTACGGGGGACGTTGCGGCAGGGGAAGGAACGCAGCAAGTGGCTTTCTTAGTTCTTATGAAGGCTGGAATGGCAACCTCCCTCCCTCCCTGAACAAAGTTGGACAGATCTCTGCAACCACAAACACACGACGGCAGCGGTTCTTTTGGTTTTATTTTGTTTTGTTCACGAGGATTCGGACGGGGGCAAGCATCACACGTGATAGGGTCAAGGGCGGATGAGAGGACCCCGTCAGAGCTTCGAAGCTAGAATGCGATTCCGATAACCCTCTCCCTTCAGCCAACCTCAACGAAACTCTCCTTAACTCCCCTTCGCATCTCCTCCTTCTGCAACTACAACATCAACAACGCCAACACCGTCCAAATGGCGCGAAGGCGAAAACCCCCCCGCGCCGGCGCCCTCACCGAACTCCAACCCATCAAAATCGCCGGCCAGATCGCTACGCTTCAAGCGCTGTACTATGTCATCGCCCTGGTTCTCATGCTCTTCACAGCTCTCGTTTCGGGCTGGAGCTTTAATCTAGGGTTTGTGTTGGGGTGGGAGAACGTGAGGGGGGATAACACGCATGGGTGGCTTATGGCGTTTGTCTGGGTGCTGGACGGAGGGTTGTGCATGTGAGTATCTCCCTTCCCGCTAGCGAGGAGGACGGTCTCGTGGCGCAAGCTTGGAGATCTACTTCGGCGTTGAGTTTAATGAAGTTCTAACCTTGGTGTAGGGCTGTCGCGATGGTAGTCCTCATAGGTCGCAGCAAGCTCGTCCCCGACTTTGGTCTCACGATCCACTTCCTCCACCTGCTACTCACATCCTTATATACCGGCCAAATCCCCAGACATGCCATGTGGTGGATCACCATGCTGCTCTCTTCCGCCCTCTCAGTGGCACTGGGGATGTGGGCATGCAGATACCGCGAGCTGCAACCTGTCTTCTTCGGCGGAGGTCGTATCCTTGGCTCTAGCACCGCCGGAGGCACGGGGCAGGTCTCAGCTGAGGAGGGTGAACGGGAGGGCGCCGAGGTTGAAGGTGATGAGGAGATGGGATTCTCAAGAGGGAGGGGAAGAGGGCGAGGGCGGGATGGTGCCGGGGAGTATGAGATGGTCAAGATAGAAACACCGAGGTGATGATACATGTGTGATTACGCTGTCCGCCGATCTGGGTAGGAATGCGATTTCTTGGAATAGCGTGCATTGCCGGGCGTTTGGGCGTCTGTATACTACTAGAAACCTAGCTATCCCTCATCTTTACTCGCAAGGGTCATTAGGGAATAAGAGACCGGGTTAGGTCACTCAAATTGTAGAGGAAAGCGGATGAAAGACTTCCCAGCGACGGGTTCATAGTAATCAAATTCATGACTAAACGAAGTATTTGAACTCTGAGCTTGCCGTAGCCTATCTTATGACCAATCCTCATTTCCCACCCAAAACTCCATCTCCCATCGTTTAAATAGCGTACAAATCCCTCCTCCTCGTTTTGTTCACCCTAAGCACCAGCAACAACAGCCAGGTTATCATATATGACCCTCCGCACTTCATACAACGTACTTCTCCGTCCAACAGCGGGAATACCCACGCTCTCCACCTCGACTCTCCCAGCGGCTGTCTTCCTCACCGCCACAGCCCCGTCAACGACCAACGTGCCCTCGCCACGGAACTCGGCAGTGTGGCCGCCGGATTGCATGACGCGCCGCAGGTCTGCAAGACGCAGGTCGCCGACGTGCAGAGGCTGAGCGGCGGAGCGGGCGGCGGAAACAAGGTTCGAGGGGAGGACGTCGAGGACGGGCATGATGGATGAGTTTGTGGCGAGCGCGGTTGATGAGGATGGTGGTTCGGTCTTTTGCCGTTTGGGAGAAGACTCCTCGGGGGTGGGAGACTCTGTGCGAGTTGCAACGAGTTGGCCTGTGATGGTCACGATGCCGAGACCGTGGACATTTTGCCATTTGATCTTCTTGACCAAGGGGTCGGCGAGTTTGACGACCCATGCGTTGGTGTCGACACTGGCGTTTACGGAGGCGCCCACCTCGGGGGTATAAACGTCCACAGCACGGTTACCGCCAGAGCCTTCGCCACCCAGAGCCTTGCGGCAGTCTTCTGCCAATTCGAGAGTCTCTTCGCGTGCACCGCCGACGAGGATGAGCTTGCGGGGCTGGATGAGCGGGATGAGCATGCCCAGACTTCGTTTGTCGTGGCGGCCGCTGAAGTCTACAAAGGCGATGCGCATGTTTGCTGTGATGGTCTCAGTGCTGTAGACGAGTTTGCATGGTCCACTAGGTTCCTCGGGCTCTGCGTCTTCAACGTCATCGAGCTCATCGGGAACAAAGCCATCGCCGGCAGGACCGTCGACTTCGTCCACAGATCCCGACCTCTGTGCTTGAGGCCGCTTGGTCGAGCCATTCCCATTCTTGGCAATGTCATCCCATTTGCGCTTCTTACCAAGCTTGTCGTCCTCCGCGGCAACATTGGCACCATCAAGAGTATCTTCCTCCTTCTCCTCAGCACGAAGGTATTCTTCAGGCCGAATAAGCTCTCCAAAGTCATCGTTTCGCTTCCTCCGCATTGCAAGAGGGAAGGACCTCTCCCTGCCCTTCTTCCCTCGCGAGTGGAAATCGTACACGCCTTTCTTCTTGATCAATACATTGATGCCCAAGTCTTCGTCCTTGAGGACCACGTTCTTGCGGCCGGCTTGACCGATAGTTGTTGAGACGTTCAACGCTTTGCCCTGCTGCTCGCCGTCCTCGTCTTCAGAATCAGACGACGACTCTGAGGAAGCGTCATCTCCATCTGCTGTTGCTTCCAGCGCTGATGCCCCGCCGGTCTGCTGCGTCGCCTGGAGCTGTCGCTGAGTTGCGAGCCATTGTTGGTAGACCGCCAGCTCGTCTCCCTCAAGCGCCTTTTTTTGAGCGTCTTTGATCTCGAGCTCCCTCCCACCACTGTAAACAAGCTCAATATCCTCTCCGCTTCTGCTTTGCTCCACTGCGATACCGTCTTTGCGCTCTTTCCACCAGTCCCAAAGAGTCCTCGCGATAGAGGGAGTGTCATCCCTCGCTGAACCTGGCTTATCCGTCAAAATGACCAAATTCCTGGAGTCCTTTGCCAGTCCCTTGATTAAGTCCTTCGAGAAACCCCATTCAATGCTGTTGTCGCTTGCCAAGATGACTCGGCCCTCTGTCTCGACGTTTCCGGAAACACGACTCAGCAAACGTGCAATCTGTGTTCTGCGTTCCAGTAACCGGAGGTACTTGAAATCAAATGGCCCCCCTTCCTTTTTTTCGCTTACCCCGTTTGTTTTCCTTTGGCCCTCGGCGAAAGCCTCAAATTCCTGCACGATGCTGTCATCCATCCATTCCAGCATACTCCTGGCGTATCGCATTGTGCTTGACATGTTTCGGCCTGCGAGGTAGAGCTTCGCCGACTTGAGAACACCATCGCCGGAGCTGATATCTGTTCTCCAGGCGTGCTCCAAGAGATATGCGAGTTCCAACACTCGAGCACTTGAGTCCGCCGGGATAAGAACTGTTCCTCCGCGACTGACACAGGCCTTGATGGTGTCGATCAGCTGCTCATCTCGTTTGGCGCGACCTCCCGCAGGAGCCGTCCTATCTGCTCCTCGACTGCTGCATATCAGCGCAGTTGGTTTGCGTAGTTGTTCGATAACCTCGGCACCTCCACCTCCAGCACCTCCCAACCATGCTGCGCCAGCGAAGACATTCTCACGAGCCTGGTTCCAATCCACCGCGTATACAATCGATTCTAATCCGTGCTGGATGTGCCATATCGTTCCACCTAGCGTATGTCCCGAGTTGTACGCAGTTATGGTCAATCCATTCAGGGGCGGCGAAAAAGGTGAAGGTAGAGGTTGATGCGGTTGTGAGTACTTGAGGGGCTGGATGAGGGAGAAGTATCGCGCAATCTCATCGGTGGTTGGGGACTGTAGGAGCAGGTTCTGTGCCGTCGTTACAGTCTGTGGAAATGTGAAGGCCGTCTCAGTGAGCGAGCTCTGGGTGATGGTCGTTGCTGCTGCAGGTGTCGAAGCGTAGAGGTCGAGGATCAGCGTTCGTCCGAGGTCAATTACGGGCCGAGTCGCATAGACAGGAATGCGCGTGAACAAGGGAATGTTCTTGCAGCAATGCGCATAGGCGGCGAGATGCGATGTCGTCGCGTGAGTGAGGAGGATCAACGAGAGGGTAGGAACTTGTCTAGGAGAGTGTTAGCGAGGCTCTGGAATCGCCGACCAGGAATACTTACTTCTCGAGCTCCCTCAGCTTCTCGACATCAAACGACTCATCCCAGCCCAGGTCAACAAGCACTTTGACCCCTCCATCGAGCTCAAGGAGGGATTGCGACGCTGGCGACTCTGAGAGGGCGCCTTGAAGAGGGTAAAACGTAAACATGGTAGGCTATTCCGGATATCGCGAAAGGTTCTTAATTCGAACGAACGAGCATGTTTGCTGAAAACGACTGTACGAAAGGAAGACGAGGACTGGAGTTGGAATATAGAAGCTTGTAGTTATGACATCGTAACAAAGAACTGCGTCGCGTGGAGCTCCAAATTGACTCGGCCTAAACTACAATAACCTAGCAGGGATGGCGACGGTGTTTCGGAGCCCGGGCTTACTATTGTGCGGCATACATAATTCCGCTACCCTAAACTTCAACTTCACTATGGCTTAGGATGCTAGTTAACACACACTCAACGAATTGGTCAAAAGTTGCCGAGGCTGCGTTGGTTTTTTCGATGAGGTAGATTTACCCTTCCCTAGTAGTCACACATCGCTACCTACTTGAGTCGCAAGAGGTATCGGTAGTAAATATCCGAGGATTCTATGGTCAGGACCATCTCGCCATTCTATTTAGTGAGCCACTACCCTTCAATGGCTCTGCATAACACGCATATCACATTGACAATAGTGTTGCCATCAGATGAACAGGAAATAATTGTAATTCAAGAGATTCAGCAAACATGACAACATGTCTAAGCCCCCTAGAAACCGACCCATCAGCTCCACGACAAGCACTGCCCCCAACTCGATAGCTCGACGCCCCCAGCTCCTAGCTTCGTATCAATCCCTCCGGGCCTATTTATAAAATATTATATCCAATGCGTGGACATGAAGTGTCTAAGTCCTAAAACCCCCCGTTCCATGAACCGAAGTGAAAAGGGGGTCTGGAACCAGCACTGCCCCAAACATGTCTCTTGGAGATGGACCTAGAATGCAAGCCTCAAAAGGAGGCAAGACAGTCTGGCGGAACTAGCACCAGTCTGGATTGTATTTTCCAAGAAAAATGCCGAACTTTCCACGACGCCTTTCTGATTCTCGCCAACTCAACCGCTCCGCGTCGGGGGAGGTTTAGGGGGGGTTCAATCACGTCACAGCGCCTAAGTATTTCACGGAAGTAATACCAAATGCGTGTCCAAATAGCCTATTTCCATATGTTGCGTAGGCCCACCTGGCTAAATTAAAGCCAAGGCTCCCAAAAACGGCCTCTGGCAAGACCGACATCAAAACTCAACATGACGAAACGCCGCTGAATGCATCGCAGCCTAGCACTTGGTTGCTGCTCCCTTAAAAATCTAGACGCCTGTGAAATGCTTGACCCTCCAAAGGCACAAAAGACAATGCTACGCCAACCGCCCTGACTTTGCCCAGACCTTCATAAAATCATAACGCCCCATGATCTCCGTGAACCCCATCCAGTTCCTTCTGATCACGCGAACACCACCCCAGTAGTTAATCCCTCTACGCTATCCATCTAGATGCAAAACTTTCGATCGAGCATCCTCAGCGCCCTGGCATCCTCGCTCACGCCGCCCTTCTCCGCTGGGCCTGCCCCGTTGGTCCTCGGGCTGCTATTCGCGCTTTCAACGCCAACGGACTTTGGGTCACCGCTGGGTGTCGGGTGCAGGAGAGCAGATAAGCTGGCCTTGTTCCCATTGATCGCCGGAGTCTCAGAGTGCGAGCTTCGTGGTGGACTGACGCTCAAGGGTCGACTTGGGGGAGTACTGATGGCTGCGAGTGTGTTTGCAGATGGACCAGTGGTAACGGCTCCCAGGGCTGGTAGAGGACCCTGAGAATTTCGTGCCGAGGCAGGGTTCAGTCGAGGGTCAACCATGGACTGCTGGGGGGCACTTGGAGACTGATAATCGCGAGAGACCTCGTGGACTCGGGGAGGGAGGGACGTGTGCGAATGATGCGGCGAGGGAAACGAATATGGCGGTGCCGTGGTCGGTTTCGATGGATGCGGGGGAGGAAGGGCAGCTCTTGATGGTTCATATGGATTTTGGCTGTATTGACTTTGGCTGTATGGGAGAGGCGGAAGCGGGTGTTGCGCCATATGAGGAGGCATCTGATGGTGCGTCGGGGGGTAAGGAGCCGCATAATGGCCATACGGGGGCGTGGCCATGGGTGACGGCGGCCATCCGTAGCCATGCTGACCATAATGGGGTGGTGGATAAGCAGCTTGATGATGGTGCTGAGGTGCAATCATATACGGGGGCTGCTGCATTGGCGCCCGAGTGAGCGCTGGTGTCTGGTTCGCATCTCCCATACTCGACTCCGGGTACATGCCCTTCGCAGGCACGATGCCTCGTAACGACGGATCAGATGTCGGTAGCTGGAGCTCCTCTTGACCCGGCTGAGGTCGCGCATAGTATGAAATGAGATGAAGATGCTGACCGTTAGACGTTGTGATGCTGAACGACTGCTTCATAAGCCCATCCGCCTTGTACCTGTAACCTTCCGGCTCGCCATCGTCCTGGTCCTCGTCACTACCTCGACCAGAGTCGGGCGTCTTCCCGGCACCCCTCCTGCCATTGCTGCCGCCGCCGCCACCTCCACCGCCTCCACCGCCAAAGCCACCACCTCGCTTGCCTTCCATTTCGCGATATGTCAGAAAGCTACCGGAAACTCGACTCGCGCTCCATGACTTCCCGTCCGTCCATCTCCTCATCCCGGCTTCTCGCTCGTCCCATACAAATACCGACCCAGATCGAATAGACTGCCTTTCTTTTTCCGAAAGCCTTCGTTGTACCCGGGGAAGCAGGCCCAACCGACAAGCCTCAAATAGCTTGATGGCGTCGACGGGTGTCCGCACGTAGCCGTGGTAAGTTTCCATCCTTTCGAGGAGGTAGGTATCTGGTGCCCGGGATTGCCGCACTGTAGCGGTATTGGGATGAAGTGGTCCTAAGCCGACGAGCTCAGGAGCTTCAACAGTGTCCTGGGTCTTTATAATAGGAACGCTTTTCGAGCGTTCTTCTAGGCCTCCACAGAGCGCCCCCACAAGATCTAAATCGGGCCAGGCCGTACGCGTAGGAGCAAAATTATCGACGCCAGCTCCACAATAGCTCAAGCCCGTGCGGAATTTTGGCCACAGCGATCCACCAAATTCAAAGGGACCTTGTCGAGTAGGATTGCTTGGCGTTTCCAAGTCGCTAGGGCCGCAGCCGACCTGCCTTCTAGCAGAGAGATGGAACTGACAGAAGATCCTGGGTATGAGTCGCGGAAGATCTTCCTGAAACTCTTCGCTGAACAGTGCTTAAACTACTTTGAGAGAGTTAGTCTTGCCATGAGTTCTTGATCTGACACTGTGCCGGCAAGGATGAAAGGATTCCATTCGAAGCAGGTAAATTTGAACATGGAAGAGGGGAGAAAGAGAACGATTGACGGGGCAAAAGACGAGTCAGACTGTGCTGGAGCAACACCTGTACCATATATAATGCGGATACAAGATGTGTAATCCCACACCTACGGCACAGTGAAACCTTCAACCAGATCAAGGGGGGCATGGCCTCGAACAAGTGCTAGAGGAGAGCCGTCGGTGCCGATTCAGTGGAGATGGATACGCTTGACTAAGATCCCCACGGAGTTGAGTATTGCCGCTTGGCAGAGTGCATGGCAACGTAAAATCAGTGTGGGCTTAATGATGATCTTTTGCTCATTTCCGTGCCGGTGAAGTAGTCGGTGGATTAAATTAGGAAATCTGGTGACGAGCAGCCCAGTCGTATTGACGAGAGCACCGCCTGAGATCATGTGTCTTCAGACAGACACAGACAGCCTAGACGGGTCGCAACAGCACCACGGCCACCGCCAGAGCAGGTTGACGGAGACGCTTGACCCATGCAACACTAAACTCATTGGATAGGAAAAGGTTGCGCAAAATGACTTCCAAATTCGAGGGAGAAGAAACATGAGACAGAGACTTACGCATCTGCTGAGACGACGTCGCGGTTAGAAAAGCGGCTGGGTGCGTACGGGATCAGAAATCCGTGCAACAGAAAACGGCGGTGCAACAATCGTCGAGCGAGGAACGGAAAAGGGCTGTCGGGAAACTGGGTTGACAATGCTGTGATTCGACGTCTTTCCCTTCAGAAGCTGGATAGGTATTCGAGGAGAGATAGGGTTGAGAAAAGGTAAGAAGGGGAAAAAAGAGAGACGAGGAGGGCAAAATGATGACTGTGGATAACTCGGCGACACATGGCTCGGCCGTGTGGAGTAGATGGACGGAGTACGGCAGAGCAGGAGGGCGTGTAAAGGCGAGCAGAGGGACGTGAGGCTAGTGGAGTTGTTGGTCAGGACAAGCTTTTCCTACCGACCAGGGCTGACACACCCACCAGGAGACGGAGAGAAAGATGACGCTGCAGGGCGCGCCAGGACCAAAGGTACCGGAATGTGGGAGTTGGTGATGGCCATTGACTAGGCCTAACCCAACTGCAAGAGGAGAACCGGCGTCGAGCGCTAAGAGCTTACCGTTTTCGAATTCGGAAGCACTGTAGGTTCGGTGAAGAATACTGGAGTCAATCAACTGGTGGCGTTCAAGCGTGATCGCAAATCAGGGTTCGTTTGTTGTTTGTTTGGTGGGCCGCTCTCGACTCCAAGACGAGTGCGTAGATCGACTCAATATTGCAGCCGTCCGATGTCTCCCAGCCTCCCAGGGGACTTCGCCTTCTGGTCGAGATTCCCAACTTCGCTTAGAAATATTTGCTTCCGTTTTCCTCGAGATCGACGAAGCGTCACTGGTCTTCAACCTTTCCCCTGGTCAGGCGAGTTTCGAGATCGGTGCGCTGTGTACGGTATCTCTACTTGCACAGTCAGCTGACCATTTCAGGGCTAACCTGATTTGTATCAGATCTGACTCGTGATTATATAACAACCCTAACCCTTATAGCTGAGATATACCTTATTAACCTTGCTCCGAGCCTTAGTCCAAACTCCAATGACTCGGCCTAACTTAAACAATCCCCCGGGCTTTTTATTTTATTTTATTTTATTTTATTTTGTGCTCAAGATTTCACTTACAGATGTCCTCAGAATCAGATGAGGTAAGAGTGGGGCTAGGTGATGGCTGGTTTACTCAGTCACATCACTCACGCTTGTTGGTGCTCGCTGGTCTGGTGCGGTACCCGTCGGACCAGGATCAGCGCTCCCATTCGATATCCGCCCTTGTCCACGCAATGTAAGATCCTCGAGAGTGACGACGACGACGACGACGACGATGACAAGATAGTAATGTAGTAGCAGCGGCGATTTCGCAAAATAGTCAGCCTGACCCTTGCTGAAACACGGTTTCCCGTTCAGGAAACGTCTCGGAAGTAGGTGCCGTGAGGTCAGTCAGTGAGCGTCCATGAGACTGTGGAGAAGCGTGTCTTGGATTTTAGTGGCAGGTGGTTGCTGTCGCTGCAGAAGAGAAGGGTTCAGTTAGAGTTGAGCGAAAAAAAAGTCATCGAAATGGTGCCCACGGAGCCATGAACAAATCTGGCACCTGCAGCAGCGTACCCATCCGTCATGAAACATTGCATCTGCAGTCCTCGGGTAAAGCTGCAGATCCGAGCTTTACTTAGACCTCTCCGTCTCATCCTTCGCGTCTGGGGCCTCCTGGCCGCTGATTGACTCTGGGAAAAAGGCGTTAATAAAGTCATTAAATTTAACCTAAGCTTATTTTAACAGGCGCTGACGAAAAGGCTTGATTTTCAATTTGGGGGCCTAGACCTGGAAACGGGCGTGCATGTCACCAGGGGGGGGCGTGGGGCGCTGCATGGTGTGCCCTCAGTCGCTGACACTATCAACTAAGCCAAGGTAGCTTGGGAACTTTCATCGCTGGCATTGGAGCAATGCAACTCTCCAGCGCCTGTCGATAGCGCTATCAGACGCCCTGGAAGCAACGGCACCTTCGAGTGACGTCCCCTGTGCCGAGCCATGCGACGCTGAGGCTCGGTGGTCGGTGGCTTTTGGGGGGCAGGAGCAGCGAGTTTCGATACAACCATCAACTCCGTCAGCGGATGATGCGGCTATCTTGACCCAGAAGGCCCAGCATGGCTTGGCGCTAAGCCGCCATTATGTGCCGTAGCTGCCGGTCTGAAGGGTAAGGGGTAGGGGGAGATCCAATTTGAAATGTTCTTTTGTTCCTCGCTCCAAGAGACCACGTCTTGGTTTGAGACTCCGATGAGACTCGTGCCATGCCAATGGATTCCAATCAACGCCTCTCCCTAAGCCTCCCCCGGAGTGCTGAGGCAGCGGCTCTGCTTGGGCCGTTTACTCATCGTTGATCCTTGATCCGCCGTGACTTTCCATTGCTTGGACTTGGCATCAGGGCCTGGACGGTGCGGCAACGTTGTTTCGCCAAGCCGAAACTCATTCACACACCCTCACAGGTCCTCTCTTCCGAAGAAACGTCCCGTAGGCGACTCACCTTTCGTCCTCCAGTCCCCAAGTCTCTATCGTGAGACCATCTTTGTTTGCTGTCGCGCAAATCGCCGTTGGTGTGTCACCCGCCTCGATTCTTGATGCATTGATCCAGGCGCCGTCGCTTGGAGGCGAGATCCCTGAGCGGGACGTTCTAAGACGGTATGATCCAAATTCCTCGATTGGGAAACGCCTCCCTTGACTTCCTGACGACAAGGTCGGGTCCGAGTCAGACGAGCCTCGTTATCAAGTGCCCGTTCGACCGCCTTGAGGTTGGTGTCTCCATCCAGTATCCGCTCATCCGTCTGTGCCGAAGCCGCTACGAGTTCGCGAGAACATTGTTGAGCGTTTTAGTCCAACTTTGCTTACGCAACGGGATTGTAGCGCCCTCCGTGATAAATTGAACACTCCCTCTTCCTCAATAATAATAAGGTTGGCACTTACCCCAGTGACTAACTGAGTCGTCAGCAACTTCGTGCCGCAAACAACAATCGTCACGAGGGCAGCACTTAATTCAATAGAAGACCCACCATCCGTCATTAAACAAGCCCAAAGCCTGGGCTGTTCGGTCTAAGAGATCATCGGCCTACCTACCACGTAGCGCATTAGCATGCCGATCAGCATCGGCACTCTGTATCTCCGTGTACAAGCACACCTTGTATGTGAACCAGGTACATGATATTGACTTACTTGTCTTCAACCCCCCTCAGAGGTATGGTCGGTGCAACATGAAGCATATCTAATCTCTCCACAGAGGGCCAGCATGCAAGGTAAGTGTTCCTTGCGATACGGAGTGTACAGCAAGATTCAATCTTGATCAAACACTCTGTCGACTTGAGGCAATTCGAGATCCAGAGACGATGCTGCCGAACCGGCTCCGAAGATTGGAAGTGTGGTTCTACAAGCCGGTTGCAACCTAAAGATACTTTTTTTCTTCTTCCCAAAACCGTCACCCTTGTGCCAGACAGGGCTTGAGTCAAGTGGTCATAATAATCGACGATCTGGCCCGTTAAAAAAAAAATGAAAATTTTGGTCAGCGATCGATCAAATCAGGTCGACACCTCGAGAACGATAGTTCGTGCTTGAAACCAGGGCATTTAGGGGTACAGAGAATCGGCCAACTTAGTGCGGCAGGCCTCCGGCCTAAACGAAATGTCAACGCGACTGGTTTGCTCCCACTCCCTGTTTTTTTCTCTCTCAAGCTGCGACGCTCTCCTGCACCGAATTGGTCGAGCGTGCGGCAGAGGAGGTAGTATTGGTACCTAAGATGTCTGACTTGCTGCTGACCTTGGCCTCAAACAGGTGTGGTCCCCTACAAAACCCGGCCTGGTAAATCGATCCTTAGCGTGATGTTGCTACGACCCAACATCAAAAGCGATCACCGATCACCGATCACCGTTGTAACTTTTCAGCGATTAACGAGGTTGTAACCGTCCGAAAGGGCCTCTGAAGGACCGCATCCAAGCCACGTTATGGCATATTAGGGTACTCAGAGGATAGATAGACTTCGCACCGCAACCGAAGCCATGACGGTACCTCCAGTTGATATCCTTCACGATAAAGCCACGCGCTGGATTAAGCATGAATTTAAGCGTTGTCAGCCACCAATGCTTGGCACGGGGGCTATTCCGCGAGGGGCATGTGCACGCCAGGTATCAACGATTGAAATCGTGCAGCCTCGGTGATTCCGGAGCCGCCAAGCGCCCACCGAGCATCAAATAGCTTCCTTATGAGCTGATCCAGGTCTTTTTTTTTTTTTTTTT
>JAMYIC010001710.1:20839-31538 GCA_024112705.1 Microcera coccophila
GTAGGAAGGTGGGCTTGGTGCCGCCGCGAGATGCCGTCCGAACCGACTTGGCTGCTGGGGTGCGGTAGAGCGGCGGTGGAGGTGCGGTGGAGCTGGTTTCATGACTATCCTGGGCTTATTTCTTATTTCCGGAGGTGTTCGCGATACCGGGTGGATCTTGACAGCGAAGGCAAAAAGCGGCACGTTGGCTCGGCGCCAAGCTTGACGTGTGAATGATGTTTTTGCGCATCGTGCTCCAGACCTGAACGATAAGCCTCGGCAGAAATCTGGCGGTGTTTCGTGGCATGATGGCCGTTTTTCTTGTACTTGTAAAGGGCGAAAGTGAGCTCAAGTATTGGCGAAACCAGACTGTTCTTACTGGAACTGGCTGAGACGTGTGTCCAGTCTTCCAGCCTGATGAAGCCTATGCTGGATATCTCGGCATCTTTAATTCATTAACCTGCCATGGCGGGCGGTGATTCCTGAAAGAGTTTGGCAGCATAATGCGCTAGGGCTCCCCATAATTTCGCGTGCCGATCTGTCCGTAGCCTGCTGCTACCCTGGCAGAAGGACGTATCGCCCCAAACTTTAAAGCGTAATCCCGTAGCGAAGCTTTTTACTCAATTTTGCCGTGCAGCCTAGCTAAAGCTTGGCTCTCAAGGCGGCATGCTTATCCGTGTTAAGGTCATCCGAGACACAGGGGGGGGTGGGCGTTTGGTTGAGCTCGTGAGCACCCACAGCCAACAAGCGTCGAGGGGTCCAAGTGCTTCCGAGAGGCAGGCGTATGCATAATCAGCGGGCCCGATGTGACAGCCGGCTGCCTATCGCTGGTCTGGCAGTTTGAGGGTTTGAGGGGATCTTGTGGGGATGCAAAAGCGGTTGACCCTGCTATCGAGGCGATGTGGATGTGGAGCTGAAGCTTGAATAATTAGGGGAGGAGACTGCTGACGCTTACTCGTTTACTAATAGCCGGGCGCAGCTGCGACGGTCGCTGTGCCTGCCCTTCAACCCACGGGCACCTGCCTTACTTAAGGTACTTACTAAGGTACCTTAAATAAGGTACCAACGTATCATCAACGTGGAAGAGCTGGAAGGAGCCAAAGAGCAGAATGGCTGATTTCAGTCTACGGCAGAACTCTATCAAGCCCGTTTCTTCTTCATTGTCATGGCCGAAATTCCCTCAGGTACATATACCTACCTACCTATTCAACACGAGAGTGACGACCAATCCCATGCAGTCGAATCGTCGATTGTCGCATGAGATGAGCGCCCGCAGCAGCAGTGGCCAAAAGTGCCCAACCCCGAATATATGCAGCCGGCGATCTCCATATCTCGGCGGATTAGACGGCAGAAGCTGTGTTTCTTGGCAAGGTCATCCGGGCCTCCAACGCCAAGGCCAAGGCGATTGGCATGATTGTTAAAGCGCAAACTTATACCCACAGTAGGCGTCTCGTTCATTTGACAGATGTGCTCTGCTGGCCTAGAATCCAGACGTCCGAGCTTCCGCGACGGGAGTCGAGCTCGACGGCACGAAGGAACGCATTGTTTGGCCTCGCACAGTCAATCCTCCTCGAAGCTCTTGTGGCATGTATACGAAGAACCAGACGTCATGCCGATGGTCTTTCTGGGAAATAGGCGGCGGTCAGTGGCAGAGCTTCCATGCATTAGCGGCCCAGGGCGAGGGACACGTTGAGACAGATGCTGCCGCAACTTAAATCTATCTTGCCACTAAGTTTCGTCGATTCGAGTCCAGACTGGTCTTGGTCATGTTATCTTCTCCGGCCCCTATGCCCTGGCAGAATCTGCTATTTGTGCTGGATTCTCTCTATTTCAGACGACGAGGCCGAAAGGTCCCCGGCCTCAACTTGGCGGCAATCGAACACGTTGCACCGAGGGACTCGTATTGACAATGGACGTTGCGAAACTTTCAGTACATGCTTAGCCAAGACGTTCCTCCCGGCTGACACAGATAGATCTGGCTTCGATGAGTGGACAAATGGGGGGAGTCATTCTAATCGTGTTGGCGAAGGACGATGCCGCGACAAAAGGGCTTACCGTACTCGGTAGTGGGTCATAATATGCCGGCACGGCCTTTCAACACGGTCGATCCAGAGACCGGCTGGACCCTATTATCTAACAAGAACGCGCCTCATTTTGCAAGGGGGTCTTTTTGAATGGCCCGGTGGATAAGTCGGCATCGCGGTTCTTGGTTTTGTCGGATTTGCCATGCAGGATGGAACGTGACTGGTGCAGATCTATCGCCAAGGGCCTGCCAAGGACTCTGCCAAGGGGTTTCTTAAGTAGGTACCACGAACTTTGGCCTCTCTTGGCTTCAAGGGCCATCCGGTTTGGTAACATTCTCAACCAACAACCACTGGCAGGCACGCAAATCCTGTCTTGGGGGTGAACATTGCTGACCTTTATGCCTTCTTGGCTTGTCCGCCCTGCCGGCCAGTATCTGCGTCCGCGCGCGCTCTCATAAGGCATCTGCCCGCTAATGCCGAGCACCTCCACCTCAAGAGCCCTGACTGTGATTACTCCCTTGATCCCGACAGTGGGCTTAAGCTTAATTCGTAGAGGCGTGTCATCACCCAGGCTTCTCTCGGGAGCGGCCCCATGGGCTTCCTTCAAAGCGCGGATGCCCCGTGCCAAGCTGACGCGTTCGCCGGCAAGGTCGGAATGCCAGACGTCGACATTGGTCAGTAGGCTGCAGCACCAAGCAGATTGATGTCAGCACTTCAACGATATCCAACGCATGTGGAATCGACTTTGCCCACATCGACCAACTTAGGGCAGCCACCGCGACTATCGAAAGCCCACGGGGCACTTCCAAGGCAGCGCGGCAACAGACAATGGAGCCAATATAAGCGATGTTCCGTTCATAGCATTGTATAGCTACTCGAAGACGCCCATCTTTGTTGCGACAAAAGTTGTCATGCTGAGAATGAATGGCGATTCCATGCACACCCTCCGTCGACGGGCCAGCCTCTCACCGTCTGCACCTCGTTGCCACCAGACGGGTATTCCGGCACCAGCTCCTTGGCCGCAGCATAGCCCGTTACGCTGAGCGATGATGGCACCGACGATCAGGCTGTGCCTCGGACCATGATATGCTTATTTCATTGCCGACGTGATCTGCCTTCGACGTCGAGGACATGGATGAAACAGCTGGATCCATGGTGCTTCTGCCGCCATATGCACGATGCAAGGGTTATTATTAGATGATACTTTTAGGGGGATTGAGGCTTTGCTCTCAAAACACGCGAGATTGACGGCTGACGAGTCCAGAGCCTAAGTCGAGTGCATCTAGAGCCGTCAGCCGGACGCAACACGCCATCGCCTTGCCGTTTTATCCAGATCTCCCTACCCTCGGAGGGGGCAGATCAGAGCGAGTGCCGGTCTTCAATCTCTCCTGTCCGCTATTGGGAATCTCCGAACAAGGGATGCGCCAAAAAGGATTGGCGTTATGAGTAAGCCCAATTTTAGCCTGAAATCGCGTGCGCATTGCTTCAAACAGGCTAGAACGAGTTGTCGTATCCTAACTTGGTAGCTGGAATTTCTCAGTCCTGGTTGCAAGCAACCCCATCGAAGCTCTAGGGTAGGCAGACCATCCGGAGGCCTTCGTGAGGACACCTAGTAACATTTAACAGGTGATTGAAAGAAAAGCATGATGAAGCTTGTAGGCCTGCGTCAGGCGCTCAAGTCGACTCTAGATGGCCTGGGAGTTTCATACTCAGTCTCTGATATAGTCATCACATTGTCTTGCGCCATTACAGTCTGAAGTCAGGCACGCAGCGGGTCCTCCCTCAAACATCGTGACACATATGTTTGAACGGAGAGTTTGAACGAAGTCACTATAATATTCCAAGAGTGCGCCGGTCTATCTATCATCTAGTATCCTTCTAGTTGGTATGTTATAGGGTAAATGAGTCGATATCGTACAGACGTCTCTACTCCCAGGGGACCTCTATCCTACAACAAGAATAAGTCAAAGCCTGTACGCTATAAATAATCTCAAACGCCTCGAACAGGTATATCGTGTAAGGCCTGATGCGACTCTCCGCCGGGAGCATGCATCGCGCTGTATGCACCACGCTAAGCAAACACTGACTTCTCCCAACATTCCCGCCAAGAAACGTCCATCTCGGTCGCCACAAGATAGCTGACCAGTTTCCACCCACATTACACAACTCCGTCAGTTTATACACCGCCTGTCTACCGCCTGGGATGGGGGGAGGGGGACTGAAAGTGCTAAGGTTTTCGCTCGCTTGGGTTTGTGTGACGGTATCACCACACAGAGACACCAGTGCAGGATCGCGAGATGAACCAGATCGCTTTCCCCGACGGTGTGGGGAGGCTCAGTGTCCGAAGAAGGTAGCCATTGGCGAGTACAACGTCGAATTCAGGGGCCAGAGTGTGGAATATTTATCACCGCCTAGAGCATTGCGAAGAAGCGAAGTATATCTTAACAATCGCACCGTTCGTAATGACGCGGGAAAGGCACTACGTCACGAACATTGGGAACGCCCGTCAAATAGCTCAGGAGTCGATCAAAGCCTAAACCGAAACCTCCGTGAGGAGGACATCCCCAGCGGCGAAGGTCGAGATACCACGCCATCTCCTTCCCCTTAGTGGATCGCTTGCTTGGAACCTCGAGGCCCATGGCCCGCATATTGTCCTCGAGCTGCGGGAGGCGGTGCTCGCGCATGGAGCCGCCGGCAAGTTCGCCAAGGGTTGGAACCAGCAGGTCGAAGCAATCAACCGTGGTACCCTCTGGTGGGGATGATGCGGACTGGCGCATGTAGAAGGCTTTGATCTCGCGCGGGTACTGGGTGATGAAAACGGGGACGTAGGCATCCCTGGACTCGTCGAAACCGACCTTTTCGGCGAGGTACTTTTCGTGCTCCGACTGAAGGCCGGCTCCCCACACAGGCTTGTGCTCGAAACGGTCTGCGACTGGTTGGAGCAACTCAATCGCCTTGTTGTAGGTGATCCGAGGCCACCTTTCGGTGTGCAGAAATCCTCTCCATCGTCGATCTAGTTGTTCCTGATCGACCAGGTCTTCATAGGCTAGGCGCTCTGCCGGATCTTTAGAGTCTCGACGGTTTGCCTCGAGCTCAACAGCAGCGTTGAGCCCCTTGAGCCCACGGGCGAGTGTGGTTAGCATCTCTTGTACCAAGTCCATGACTTCATGCATATCATCCACGAAACTCATCTCAGCTTCAAGCATGTAGAACTCGCTTAAGTGTCTCGACGTATCACTTTGCTCAGCCCTGAAAGCAGGAGACAGAGTCCAGACATTGCCGAGAGCCTGAGCAAGGGCTTCGAGATGAAGCTGGGACGAGACGGTCAGATACTTGGGATCCCGGAAGAACTCTGTTGGCCCTCCAGCTTTGACAGAGAAAGCCTCGCCGGCACCTTCACAATCAGAAGAGGTGATGATCGGAGGATGAGTTTGCTGAAATCTTCCTTGAAAGAAGAACTGAGTGAGAAGCGCGATCGCATCTGAGCGGAAGCGTAATAATGTGGAATTAAGGGGAGTGCGTGGGCGGAGGTGGGAGATGGTCCTGAGGCTCTCCGGCGTTTGGTACTTGTTCTGAATCGGATACGTCTGAGAGAGAGAGAGGCGTCAGATGAGTTCAATGGACGAATCTCAGGGCAAGGTTGAGCCGAGGAAGTCTTACTTGGGGATCGGACGGACCGAGGACTTCCACCTCGGCGACCTGCAATTCAGCACTGGTGGCGACACCGAGATCGCCCTCGGTCTGACCGTCGGCACCGTCTGTAGGTTGGTTTGACGCAGCTGCTTGGCCATCATCCCGCCAGGTCCCTTTCAGACGAACGGCAGCACCCGGACGCATACTGGATTCATTTAGCAAGTGCCCGTGAAATGCTAACTGAAAGGATTACATACTCCGTCGCTAGTGCCTTATCCACGACAACCTGGACAGGCCTCATCGATGAGCCATCAGTAACGTCAATGAAGCGTACAGCTGAGCTCTTTCGCACCGATCTTACCCATCCGCAAACCTCAACATCGGGTACGTGCCCTCCCGGGCCCGAAGCCTTCAAGTCAGCGACCGTCTTGACGCTCTGCTGGCACTCGCCAGGAACTCGTGCTGAGTAACACCTCCTCGCTATCCGGGTGTTTCCCCGAGGCGGGAGCCTGAATGGGCGCATCGAGCGCATGATCTTGGTTCGATATCAAGGAGCGGCCAGTGGGGGTCAAGTGAGCAAGTGAACGGATGGATGACCAGCGGCTGGGTGACACTAGGACCACTTTGGAGCAGCCGTCATGTGAGGACCGCTCATGAACGATTTAGTGGAAGGGATCAAAGCGTATTCTGTTTCGAAGTGAACCGTCAAGGATCTCGACTGCAAGGGGGCGATATGCCGTCGTCTCATATGAAGCCGCATAGGGGATATCCTCAACCAGGGGTGGAGAATTTTTTTTTTCTGGCGATAACATAGCAGTAGCAGGGAAAAACCGTTACGCCGTGAGCGTCCACCAAGTTCAGGGATGGAAGCCAACCTGAGAAGCTAGGCGGTGGCTGAGGTGCACCGCAGCGGGGGCCCACCCAGCCGGGGGAGTTTGGGCGATGGGCGGCAGTTGGGGGGCTGAGGGCGCTGAGAGCCCTATAGTAGCTATAGCAGGAACCCCCCTAAGAGCCCTAAGGGCCCCTAATTTGCCTTGCGCTCTCGCTCGCTGGAGGAGCCTCAGGATCTCGTTTGGTGTGTCGGAGGAATCAGAACTCTAAAATGCTTGTTCACCTTGCTTCTCCCATCATCCCTACGAACTACACCTTGGACGAACATTGACAACTTGTCATGCCATTGACGCCAGCACGTCCGTCCGTCATTGCCCGCAATTAACGGCTCGAGACCCCTTCACGCAGCCCTGCTCCAGGCAAAACAGGATCAACACCTGAGAAAAAAACAAATCCATCACACACCGCATCATCCCGCCCCTCCTAGCCTTGGCCCTTTGTCTTAGATACAAGCGTTCTGACTGGGTCCGGTGCCTTCATGTCTCAACCTTGACTGGATCGCTTGCGCAAACCGCAACGCCGGTTTCAACCCGAAAACCAAATCCATACAGTTATGGAGTCATGATGTGATCGAACGGCCGAAAAAGCACGGCAGCGACGACGGGGAGCCGGCGAAACGAGGGAACGAGGGAACGAGAGATGGAGTGCTGCCCTAGTTTGGTTAGATTCCTGCGGCACGATCCTGTCTGTCTCGAGGATTTCCGATCGCGCATACGGTGTACCAGCACTCTATCTGACGTTCTACGCCAAAGCCTCGCACACCCAAAACCCCCACCACACCCTTCTCTCTTCTCCCCATGGCCTGCCTTCACACCCAAACTCCAAACTCGCACAAGCTCTCGACAAGGCGAGATGACAGGGTGCCACAGATCTTGACTCGCAACAATGCCCCGGCCAGAGCATGTCTCATATGGTCGATGAGGAGGATCCTCGCTGATCCTCGTTGATCCATCGGGAGTCGTCAATTGGCCCAACCATGACGCTTCAGCTACCGTCCTAAAAGTGTCTGAGATGGCGGCGCCGCTTGTGTTCCCGTGAGATCTTGCAGCAGCAGGCCCGTCTACCGACCAAGACCGGTGTCGCTCACCCAACCTAGCAGATCCTGGTACCCCGTGAGATCTTGCCCCATCAATGATTTCCCGTCATGGCTAACGTCCCGTCAACTTGGATACCGGAACCCCGGTTTCCCAGAACGTCTTGCCCACCATCACAGGCGATGCTGCCGGTCCCCGTTTGTCTTGCCCTGAGTCAACTTGTCTCTTCCTGACTGGGTCTTGCGGTGAACTGTGAGCACTAAGGGCACCCTGATGTGGGTTTCTGCCGTCCTGGATGGTGTTGGTGTTGCATCTTGGTGTCATATCGTCGAGCGGTAGACAAGATTTGTTTCCCTACGCTGGACACTGACTGGTCATCCCATCCTTTTACCGTCTCTCCGTCTCCATAAAGCCCGACTCACTTTCCTTTTCTTTCCCCAGAGGGCGTTTTGTTTGTTAGTTCGCCTCGCAGTGAGTCTGTCCCAAACAAGTGGTTCAGATCAAGGACATATTGCGTCGTACAACCGGTCGACATCCCTTCACTCTCGCTTGCGCCGCCCCCGAGCCTTGTCATGAAGGAGAGGCCAGCGAGCCCTTGAATGTCGTCCAGTGAAAAGTCCTTCACGTCGTGTTGCTTTTGCAAAGTCACTGCCCAATGTACATATAAGATCCTCGCCGCCGTCAGCTGTGAGTCAATGCAGCCATCTAACATTCCCATCTCAACAGCCTTCGCCCATTTGATTTCCCTCCGTCTTCTTCTGCCCGCTTGCCTCAGCCCAGTTCTATCCCATCACTCGCCAGCAAGTACTCGGCTGCAATTTTGGCCTCTGGCAACGGCACATCTACAATATTCTTATTACGTCAACGTCCACCACCATCACCACCACTGCCACCATCTCCTCCTCCTCCACCACTATTACCACTATGGCTCCATCGTCTAGATCTAGTCGAGTTCGGCCGTCAGAGATCGCGGCCGACACTAAGAGAAACTTCATCCCGCTAGTCAAGAAGAACTATGCGGAGATGTTCCCGCCTTACTCATATCTTTACCGTCAACCCATAGCCCAACTCGCCATTCAGCGACGGAAGGCGTCAACACGTCCTCCTACCTTTGTGATCGAGACGGGCGATCCAGTGATGAGGGCCCTAGCTTACGCTGCCATGGATACGCAGTCCAACGAGGCTGTTGGCGCCCCCCGCGTCCGGGTGCCATTTATTTGCGCCGCCAACGAGCGTCGACCAGGAGGAGACTGGGAGACTGGCTGTGTGGGCTACGAAGAGAAGCTCTGCCGGCGCAGTAACCTCTCGGCAACGCTCAACACGCCTTGGCCCAACTCACCGGAGCCAGCCAACTACCCGATCCCATCGCAAGGCGGCATCCTATCCGATTCGGTGGTGGTTTGCCGTGGTCCCCACGACCGCTACGATAGGCTGGAGAGCTGGTTCGACCTGCCTGTGGTGTCGGTGCCTCCAACCCGATGGCCGAAGCTGAAGGACAACGGCCTGAAGTATTCCTTTGCAGAGGAGCGCGAGATGACCCGAGATAAGCTCCGTGGCGCCCTCCGCATCTGCTTGTACAACGGCTACGATCGCGTGGTCATTGGCGATTTTGGGCTGGGCAACGGATACCGCAATCCTCCGCAGGAGCTGGCCGAGCTTTGGCGCGACGTCTTCCTGTTCGACCCTGACTTGCGTGGCCAATTTCACTATGTCGTCTTTGTCTTTGAAGATCCTCTGCAGAGTACAAGCTGCAATATCCTTGACGAAATCGCCAAGAAGGAGCATGGCAAGGGAAAATCCCGTGCAGGGTCCTCTAGCTCATCATCCTCGACCAGGAGCCATCCTAATGTTCCAACAGATTGGCAGATCTTTGAACATGTCTTCAGCCCCGCTGAAATTGACCGAGTGTTGAGACAGCCTGACCCACGATATGGACTTGGCATGATTACGACCTAATGCAGCTTGCTCGCCGGCCGAGACATGGCTAGCGATGTGGGAACGGAGCTGATTTGGACATGTGGAGGGAGGCATTGCCGTTCCACACTAAACTACGAATAGGCGGGCTGGATACTCAACTCGGGGACCCGCCCAGAACGCCCATTCGCGGCTCTCAGCTATCCTGGGGCGACACAACAGCTGCGAGTGCTCGAGTTTGGGTGTGACCATTTCTGTTGTTCCTGTGATTCGTTCGGCTTCGAGGCGCTTAGCCAACGGCAGCATGGGTTTGTTAAGCGCTTAAAGGAGACCAATAACGCAAGCGAGGG
The DNA here is from genome assembly GCA_024112705.1 of Microcera coccophila. Lineage (NCBI taxonomy): Eukaryota > Fungi > Ascomycota > Sordariomycetes > Hypocreales > Nectriaceae > Microcera > Microcera coccophila. Next base: position 30,665 of record JAMYIC010001710.1, read on the forward strand.
CATCGGCTTCCCGGGATGTTCCACTGCGTTTGTTTGGAGCTCAAGGCTTGCAAGACGAAAAGTATTGTTGGGTCGGACAAACGGCTGCGGGCACGGATCGATGGAGAGATGTGGGTTCTGTTGGCACCATCGCCGGTGGCTCGTTGGTCGCCGGGGCATGTGTGTTGTCATCTTTTAGACGTTGGCTTTTTCAAGCTGATGTGTCTTCTTCTCTATTTCTCTACTTCACTTCTTCTTTTCTTCTTTTATGGACAGGGATGGAATGGGGGAGTCTGGCGCCCGGGTGACTGGTTAGTCGAAGGGCCCTGCTGCGGCTGCGCCTCGGATGGTGACGGTGATGATCTGGTTATGTACTAGTATCTGCTTGCTGTACGGAACGTGTCTCGTTAGTTGGGGGCTGACCTAATAAAGTCTTAATTGTTTTTTTTTAATTGCTTTGTCTTGTTTCTCCCCTCCTGCTTCAGGAGAACGCTTGGCGGTCCCTAAGGACTTCTTAGTGATATGACATGTTCTACTTCATAGTCGGCATCATGACACGCCGCGATGATGCTGGACGGCCCGGGGATGAGGAGATCGACGGAACTAAGGCACCGATCCGCCTTGCCCTTCACGAACATGCTCCGGAGATAGCTCCCCACTCCTCATGCAAACTATCGCCGCTACGCCCTGCCTAGCTCGCCGTAGACCCAAGATCTCCCCATCTCCATGCACCGTCAATCTACCTTGGTAATCCTCCCGTAAGCCACGCCGCTTTGGGCCCGACGGTTACGCTCGCTCAACGCAATCCGCATACGTACGCACGACGCCCCCCCTACTGATTCTTTGCTCTTTTTGGGAGCACAGCGGGGGCTTACATCGGGGGGGGGGGGGGGGG
>JAMYIC010000172.1:0-11535 GCA_024112705.1 Microcera coccophila
ACGGTACCATTTCCCGTTGACCCATTTGCTGGTACAGTTTTCACACTCGAAATCAGTATTTTCTTGAAAGTGATCATCTGCGGAGCTTTCGCCTCCTGAGTTCTTGTCCGGATGTGATATCCATTTCATCATCATCGGCAGTCGGATCAGTCGAAGGGGCTGTGTCGTCTGAATTATCCTCAGGGATTGCCTCAATCCCATTGTTACCCAGCAGATAATCTCCGTAATACTTCATGGCATTGAACATCTCTTCGCCAGTTGGAAGAATCTGCTCCTTGGGAAGCAAGAAGCCGTAACTGCCAGTATCGCGGAGCTTAATTTGATAGCTATAGTGTGCTCGCAACTCGTGGTAGAACCAGTCAATAGCAGAGCCACCTCCAGATTCAATGCGAGGCCAGAATCGCCCGCGGTTGCCCTCACGAGCCGCCACCGCCCCTTCGCACGCGGAATTGACCGTGTACGGCTCGCCATTAGCGAGTCGGATGGCCTTGGCAAGGTTTGCGGCGAGTTCTTCGAGATTTTCCAGGTTTGGAGGCTCTACAGAGCACGAGTATGAATATGGGAAGAGGATTTGCTGAGAATAAGAGTGCAAATCCAATAGCCCCACGAAGCGAACACTTTTCAACGTCTCATTTTTGGCCCAATTCGAAATCTCGACAGCCTCAACAGCCTGGAAGGGCTCTTCTCCGCCATAGCTCTCGGAGCAGGGGTCGCGATGAGTCTGTGAGTAGTCCCACTCATAACCAAAAGCACGATCAAGATCAAGGCCGCGGCAGTATCGAAGATTAGTTTCCTGCCGAGTCTTCCGCCAGAGGCGATCGACGGTCCACGTGTATTCGAAACCATCCGGATTCGCGACCGGCAAGAAGACAATGTCAAAACTATCGAGAAGTTTTGTAATCATTCTCTCCTTGCCATATGCTGTGATAAATGACCAAGCCAGGTAGTTGACTGTGCTGGTCGAGATCCATTCTCGGGCATGCGAACCGCCCATCACAACAATCGTCTTTCGTGCGGTTGCCGGGTCGTCCAAGTCTGGAACTCCTACGCGCAAGCCTGGAATATCGCGCCCCTGGAAAGATTTTCCGACGGTAATGTACTTCACATATGAAGGAAACATAGCTTCCAAAAGGCGCATCCAGCGAACGATAACAGGCAGAGGCTGATAGTCTTGAAAGAAGACATTGTCGCCAGCCGTCGGGGTAGTGATTAACACTGGCGAGCCAGCGTTTGGAGCAGTATGGCGTGAGGCACCATATTCTGGCAAGGATTGGTATACGGCGGCAGCTAAGTCAGGTATCAAAGTTGACTGAGCTGATCGGAGAGACTTGGGGAGGAGGCTGAGAAGAGGAGCGACCTCATCAACATGCAATCGGATATCGACATAGTCATCGGTGAAGGCCCAAACATCGAGAAAGAGTCGCGCGGCAGCATCGGCAAGAGCGCCCTCTTCGTCGGTAGTCGTGACGTTGAATCGCAAGACGAGCTCGTTAGTATACTGGACGCGAAGGTCCTCGAGCACGGGTGACTGGTTAGTCTCTTTCGTAGGATGGCGCCCAAAGACGAACTCGATGGCACTGTCGCGGATCTTGGTCAAGAATGGGAAGAGACGGGTATTGGACGTATCGGTCGGAGTATCCGAGGCGAAGCGGTTATTGGAGCTGGGCCGTTGAGCACCGATGCCTGCTGCGTCGGCGGCTTGGAGGAGTAGCAACGACGTCGCTGCAAGACAAGGAAAGGTAGACGGCTTCATCTTTGCTAGTGAGGCCCGTGACGAGCAAAGGAGACACCCAGCCCTAGGCAGGGGAAAGCAAGGGACGACGAGTCTAGCTGCGATGGGGCGGACGCTGGATGATGGAGTTGAATGGAGAGGTCGTCGACAAGAGAGGGACGGTGGATACGACGAGGCCGCTCAGCTACATACCTGCCTAGGTACTAAGTCCCCGTCTACAGGCGGCGCTGACTGACAATGCGCCCCCAACAGCTGGATCGGAAGACAGGCAGGTACAGCCCACATGGATAACAAATGTTAGCTTATGTACAAGCCCCCCGGATCAGCGTACAGTCGTACTACTTATCTTCGAGCTAAATGCTAGTTACAGTTAAGGTATATATACTTACTTTATAACTATTAATCTCATATTTAAGTTTTTTCTTCTTCTTCTAGTATTAGATAAATAAGCATCTATCTCCTTGTTCTGCTGTAGCAAGTTACAATAGAAAACTGCGGAGTTTAACATTTGTTATCCCTGTGGGCTGTATGTGCCACCATCAGCCAACAGGGTAGCGCCTCCGATAAGCAGCCTGTAGGCTAATTACTTGGGCAGTCCGGCGGGGCTCTCCTCAGCGCTGGGACACTCTAACTCGACTTAGAGCGTCCAGGAGGCAGACGAAGCCACGAGGGACGAGGAAACAGGCGCTATCATGGTCTTCATAGTGGGCCTGCCAGGTACCGTTTGTCGCCTTGCAACCGACCAGCCTCACACGCGCGGGTGGGTCTGCACTGTTTTTTTGACTGTATGAGGCGTCGAGCCAATTGAGACGATACCTTTTAGGCGCTAGAAGGGCAGAAGGGATGTGGTAGGACGGGGCCAGTAGCCCCTGGCGGATTGAAGTCTTGAAGTTACCACTGCACACTGCCAACAGACAACGAACGACAGAGGAGAGCCCTGTCAGAAGATTGGGTAGACGGAGAACCTGACCCTGACCATCGCCAATCCAACTCGTAACGGCCCCCTTTCCAGAGCTGACTCAATGATTCCTGCCGCGTCCGAGACTTCAGCGAGCTCGTGAGCCCGCCTCGAGCGCCTGCCATTGCTGCTGCTGCTGCTGCTGCTGCTGCTACTGCCACGACTTGCCTTCGGCTGACATCGATCTCGAACCTCGACCATCAGCCTCGAACCGCGGGAAAAACCAAACCGCCTGGGCTGGCCCGCGTATCATGAACACGGCCGCTAATAATAGTCGCCATGCCTTTCTTACGCCGCAAGGGCAATGTGGGCAGCGAGGTTGATATACGCCGACACACTCTCTTTGCGCCGGCCACTTCAGACGACGCGCAGCCCCCGCTACCCACCCAACCCGAACCAACCGACGACGGTGATGGCGAGCCCATATCCTCCAAACGCACCCGCGAATCCACATTCAGCAGTCCAAACGTTCGTTCCGACTCTCGATTAGGATCTCGTCCAGACTCTCGTCCAGCATCGCGTCTCGGCTCCCGACCGGATAGTCCGTCCGTCCAGGACGAGAACAACAGACATCGCCGGTTTTCCATGTTGAGATTTCGCAATGCCTCAGACTCTCAACTCTCTCTTCGAGTCAAGCAGCATGCCGAAAAGCCTCCTCCCGTTCCTCGACGTACTTGACAATCTGCCACAATGCTGAATGACGTGCCTGACTGACGTATGACTAGCTCCTGAAATCATTACTACCGCTCCAACTATCGACTTCACTGGCCCCAAGAAGAAACCCTCCCGTATAAGCCTGGCCTCGAGATTCCGCCGTTCCACCGACATTCCTCGGGATCAAGATGGCTCCAATCGTTCCATGGGTAAAAGGAGCTTTCGAAAGTCATTCGCGGATGACAGATCACGTCCATCGTTGGCGACTTTGGAAGAACCCGAGTCTCCTCGGCCCTCTTCGCAAGCCACCATGACAAGCCCCAGCGCAACTGTGTTGTTTCCTCCTGACAATCGACAATCCGAGTCTTCGAGGTCGGATGCAAGTTCCAACGAGCGCAATTCGCACCCAAGCCCCAACACAACCCCGAAGAAGCCAACTACGTTCTTCAACATGCGGAGGGCGAAGAAACAACCAGAACCTCTCTTTCCTCTTGCTCATCTTCAACAGAAGAGCAAGTTAACCCCGGGCATCTCCTCGTCGTCGCCCCTTGGGGCTGGGGCAACTCCGCGCCCCGCGTCTGCAAACAGTGGAGGAACTATGGGCGGCTTAGCGAAAGGCGACCAGAGCCAGAAAGCTCATCCTTCGCCCGCCACCGCGTTGTTTACTCCTGGAGGATCTCCTTCGGGGCAGTCCTCTCCAACGAGAGCAAATCTTTTGCGAGGTAGGTCCTCGACGATGAGCTCAATGGGGAGAGACTCTACCGATGACCACCTTATGCCCCCGACCACCCGGACATCTTCCTCAACTGGTCGGAAGAGCTTTGGTGATCTACTTGGCTTGAGCCGGCTGCGACAGAATACCGAACTCAGCCGTCAAGGCACACTGACCCCTACAACACCTGCCTCGATTGGATCTAAGAATAATTCCCTTCAGCTCGCTAGAGAGACTGTTCTCCTGCCGGAACGGCGTGATGACGAGTCTGCCGCCAAGTACCTAGTCCGAGTGGAGGAGGTTGCCAACCGGGGAATCATAGCTTCGCTTTTGTCGAAAAGCGTAGATTCTTTCATGGCCTCTGTGCTTAGAAGCTATATGCGCAGCTTTAGCTTCTTTGGCGATCCAATGGATATGGCTATTCGAAAACTTCTTATGGAAGCTGAACTTCCTAAAGAAACGCAACAGATAGACCGATGCCTCCAGGCTTTCGCCAACCGTTATCACGAGTGTAACCCTGGCATATATTCCTCTCCGGACCAGGCATACTTCATTGCCTTTTCTCTTCTCATTCTCCATACAGATGTCTTCAACAAGAACAACAAATACAAGATGCAGAAAGCAGACTATTTAAAGAATACTCGCGGGGAAGGGATTTTTGACGAAGTTTTAGAGTGCTTTTACGACAATATTACATATACCCCTTTCATTCACGTCGAGGATGATCTTGAGCTTAACGGCGACCGGTTCGCTTCACATCGGTCTCGACGAAAACCTCTTCTCGCCGCTGCAGTCAATGATCCTGTCAGGCGAGCCGTCAAGGAGCCCATCGACCCTTACACCTTGATTATAGACGGCAATTTGGATGCCTTGAGACCCAACCTCAAGGATGCAATGCCCATGGAAGACCACTACAACTATCTCGGTACTGCAAACAGCCTCAACTTGAAGGATTTGCAGAAGACATTCTTTAGGACCGGTGTCTTGCAAATCGTCTCAGCCAGATCTCGTCCCGACGCCTTCATGTCTGAAAAGACTGCGACCAACCCGCAGGATGCACATCCTGGTATCGTAGATATCAAGGTTACAAAAGTTGGCCTTCTTTGGCGGAAGGATACCAAGAAACGAAAGACTCGCTCGCCTTGGCAGGAATGGGGTGCCATTCTTACGGGCGCGCAACTTTACTTCTTCCGGAATACAGGCTGGGTCAAGAGCTTGATACATCAATACGACAATCACGTCAAGGCAGGCAACGACGGGATCCCCCTAATCTTCAATCCACCCCTGGAAGAATTTAAGCCGGACGGACTTATGTCCACCCAGGGCGCCGTGGCTCTCATGGACATGACGTATAAGAAGCACAAGAATGCGTTTACTTATGTGCGCCAGGGCGGCTTGGAGGAGGTACTCTTGGCTGACAACGAGGAAGAATTGAACGATTGGCTTGCGAAGCTCAACTATGCTGCTGCTTTCAGGACTACCGGCGTTAGGATGCGTGGCGTCCTGGGCGGTAACTATGATGGGCAAGGTCGTCGAGGGATGAGGCGGCTAGATAGTTCAGATGCGACACAGCTGATTCAGACACCGACAGGTCCTGTGTCTATCGCCCGAGGGCATATCGATCAGAAAATGGCTGATGACATCTCCATCGCTCGTCGAGACGTGATGCATCAGAAGATCACAGAAGCCGAGGAGAAGTTGGAAGAGTCTTGCCGACAACTCGAAGCTCAGCTTAGAAATGCGCGGCATTTACAGATCCTCGCTCCTATTCAGCCAAGAACACGGGAGTCGCTCTTGTCAGCAGCAGCTCGCATGTCTGCCCAGCTCAAATGGACGCGTATGGAGATTTGGAAAGAGAAATGCCACCGTGATATCCTGATCCTGGACCTTGAAGAAGAACACCCACCTTCAGATGGACCTTTTACACCGACGAGGACACAGTCTAGCCACCCTTCCCATGATAGGACCGCGTCCCCAACTCCTCGCCCTATCCAGACTCACCGGGAGTCCAGATCAACGTATCATTCAGGGACTGAAATGAGCCCGCGTACACCCACAGAATCGCATTTGGCTCCGACCACAAATCCGCTCGATGTGGCGCAAGACTTGGATTCTCCTCTGGACCAGGTGTTCCAGACACCTCCCCAAAGCGCCACGCGCCCAAGGCATAGTTCTCGCGATCTATCGCATGCCAGATCCAAGTCTGAGACGGGGAGCATGAGGCACGGCTCAATATCTAGTATTGCTGCTTCGCCTGTTGTATCAGTTCCTCCGACGCCACAGGGGAAGACAATGCACCCTCGCGAAGTCCCCAACCAGACCGAGCCCAATGGCCATGACGACCTTGATGCCGATGAACGCGAATTGCTCGAGCAAACAGGATTGTTAGAAACCAGGCCTGGCCGAGATGCCGCTGACAAAGCGACCACTTCCCCGACCGGAGAAGTCGGCGATCAGGGCGCATCGGCCGACAAGGACAAAATCGATAAGAGCAAAATTCGACGAAGCCTTCAGCGGACTCTTCGAGAAGGCGCGGGTCATCTTTCACACCATCGCAGTAAGAAGGGCAAAGAAGTCACACCCGCTGGGGCTGGAGACGACGCCGCCCAGGATATCAGGTTGTCTAGGGGAACTGGAAGCTTTGTGGTCCACGGGAAGAAGGCTTCAGTGATCAAATTTGGCAGTGAATTGCAGAACATGTCGCATGATGAGAAGATCCGTGCGCGAAAACAATCAGTACAAGCTGATCCGCCCCTTTCTCCGATGCAAAGCGGGGAGGAGGACGACTTTCAATCTGCCGTGGGTGTACAGATAGATGCAGATGTTCATCCCGAGCGTAGGGAGTCGGCTGCTAGCGCCAGTACAGCCACAGCTAGAAGTTTTCGAGAACTTCACCGAAAATACTCGTCAGCTCAGGCAACTAGGAGCATATCTACCGCCGGTAGATTGACAGTCCCATCCGATACCGAGAGCGAGGTTGCCTTGAGCTTTTCCGATGGGCGTCGGAGTCCCCTGCCTCCTATTGAGCCGGAAACTGATGATGAATATGATGAGACTAGCAGGGAAAAGGAGCAAGAGGATAAAACGGAGGAACTTGAGAGCCGTGATTCGGATGACGAGTCAATTCAAGACTCGGAGCGGCTGACAAGCCCTCAGATCCAAGCCGTGAATGCATAGCTTCCGGTCTCGAGTGTTGTGCCATTTCATGTGTATTTAGCGTTTGTTGGGAGTGAATTGCGAGAAGACAGTTACGGTGGCATAGTGGTGTTAAACAGAAAAATTCAAGGCTGCTTTCGAGCCTTTTGTTGTATCAAGTGGTGCTCGGCGCTCTCTGGCTGGTTCACGAAAGACATGTATTTAGATTTACTGTCACCCCTTTTCGGCCTTGGGAAACTTCACCTCTCCTCACTGAAGTGTATGAAAAGCGTAGACGCATAGATCATCACTTGTTTTTGACGTTGAAAGCATGCCGCAGATTGTTTGCTCAGATTTATGTTTGGGGCCAAGGGGTTGGGGCAAGATTCCACCACCTCTTTGACATCCACAACCCTCTATTTCTTGCCCTTCTTCTTCTTCTTAGAGCTCCCTGATGCCTTTTCTACTTTGACACCTCCACCGCCAACCAGCTCCAATGTTTCTTCCTCCTTGACAATTCCACCTTGAGTTGACTCACCAGCCTTCTTCTTCCCCTTCTTCCCTTTGGGGCGATATGTCGACCTGTCTCGTAACGGCAGCCACCGCTCCGGATCGGGCGTCTTCCCCTCTTCGTAATTCTTGGGCAACCTCTTGCTTCTCCGTCGCTTGGCGACCTTCGCTGTAGGTTCGTCGAGTGCAGTCCGTTTGGTGCCTTGTTGGCTCTTGGCCACCGTAGCCACGCCAGCACGGATCAGACCAGAAACGTCTACCCCGTCGACCAGTGTTTCGACTGGAGGAAGGTCTGAGAGATATTTTTGGATCTTCTTCGGGTTGGATGGCGCCAGAGATGCAACAAGACCGGCTGCAGCAATATGCGACCCTTGTTGTTCGTCGAATAGCTTCTGGAATGATGAACCGGCCAGTTGCAAGTCCTGGTCATTTGAAGAACCGAGAAGTTCAACGCCGGCTTCCTTGAGGAGCGAGCCAGCGGCATTAGCGGCGCGATCTTTCCAAAAGGTAGCTGCCTTTACAAGTTCTGATTTGGCGGATGACTCTCGACCTTGGGCTCGCATCAGAGCAACAGTAAGGGCAACCAGCCCAGGTGAGTGTCGCATATTCCGCACTTCCAATTCTTGAGACTTCTCTAAACGCTGCAGAAGAGTCTCCAAGGTGGACAACGCAGCCCCCGAGTGCTCATTTTGCAGCTGTATTTGTATGATGGTCAACACAAGGCCAACATCGTGGGGTCGTTTGTTTGTTAAGCTGAGCAAGTTTCGGATGAGCTGATTCCCGGTGGCGCCTTGGGAACTAGCAGCGGCGTTGAGGACGGATAAAAGATTGGTATCGGCGAGGTTTGTAGGGTGTTGTGCCTTGCTGAGAAGCCTATCAGTTCTGGTTTTCACGCCCTCAGCTTTATTCGCCTGGAGATCTATGACGAGCTCGTTCCGTCGGAGTACACAGGATTGATAATTGAATAGCTTGGCGGACTTGTCATTTGTCGTCAACGCGCCGAACTTTCGTTGTAGCAGATATGGGTTGGCTGTTTCGTCCTCAATAGCTAACAAATTATTGCGAGCTATTTCAGCAAAGTCGGCATCGTCATCACTAAGGCAACAGGATTAGTTTCTGCAGGCATGACTGTGACATGGACGACAACGCACGATGTGGCACCAAGGGACCGGTATAGATCAAGCGAGTCCTGAAGCTTTCCCAAGTTGGCAAACACAAATGCTTGCTGAGCCGAAATGGATCGCATCTCGGCCACCTTATCCTGCTCAGAAAGGTCATCGGAAGCCCGGCAGAGATCGAGAGCGCGCTGCAGATATTCGGAAGCGCTACTAAAAGCCCCCCGGGCGATGTAGGCGCATGCGGTATTGTAGCACATTTCAAAGCCGTCCGAGTCTTGAACCTGCAGGTGGTTTTTTGGAGAGTGGCCTTGCCACGCTGCTTGGGCGCATGCTGCGCGCAGATTTATTTTAACGTCGTTTTCCTCTTCATCCGGGTCGGCGTCCAGCAATCGGCTGTAGATGGCGCGGACTTCGTCAAACTTCTCGGCTCTGTAGGCAATTTGGGCAGCAATATGGCTGAAGCTCTTCTTCTCGAGGCCGATAGCTTGGAGGACCGCGGTGGCTTCATCCAGCTTGTTTGTCTTGTAGAGGGCATAAGCATGCTCCATGGTGCACTCATGGTTGAGCTTAGCGCCGCCCTCGGAGATGGTGCGTAGGGCATCATCGAAGCGATCGAGCTTCAGGAGAGCGACGACTCTGGTGTGCTGTATCGTTGTGTCATTCTTGCTAACTTTGAGAGCGGCATTGGCAGCCTTGAGGATTTCGTCGTGATCGTCGATGGAAGAGGCGCGCAGCAGGGAGCTGAGGGCTGCGGCGGGATCTTGAGGCATGGCGCTATGTAGGCCAATACATCCCTCGTCAGATCGAGGTGGCTATTGCACGATTTCGGGGCTGTACTTGGGATACACGATTCTGATATTGTCGACGTGGATATGTGAGCTTGATAGCGGGGCAAGTCGTGTGGGTTAGATTTTTGGACCGCGGGGCTCAATTCGCCGCGCTCTGGAAGAACGGACGATGTGTGATGTGTGGCTGGTCATTGTGGCTGACGGGCGATAACAGATAATCCCGTTGCAGCCTCAACGGTGTCACTTGTGCGCACAATTTCTATTGAAATCACAACCAATATACCGGTCTCTCGACGAAAGGAAAGCGGTTGAACGTGGTGCGCCCTTGAGTCTACGATACGCTTTACAAGTCATAGGAGTCTCGCCTGCTGCCAAACAAACCCCACCACTTCTTCTTTTCCTTGACCTCAGACCGATACGGATGGAGCGGATACGCAATCCGCGTTGAGGGGCCTAGCCTTGGGTTTCGACGTCTGATCTCACCGAGTTTCGTGCTATCGGAAGACATTGTCGCCATAGAGACTCTGTTTGGATGGGGCTCTCCGCTTCTCCTGTTATCTTGAGAGGAGCGACGAGGGCGAGATGATCGGCTTGCTGAACCCTTGCTCCTCAAACCATCATTTCCTTCGATTCGCTGGGAATGGCGTCGGATCCTGATCCCGCTCCTGCTGCTCCGGTTGCTCGCCATGCTATGCCGAGAACTCGCCCTGGACCCAATACGACTGGAAAGGTCGTTAATGGTGCGGATCGCATCAAGGCTTGTCACATTCGAAAGCGACATCAGGGTATCGTAATCAACAGACTCAGGCCGGCGCCGGGACAGCAACCGGACGACGTCAGTCAAAGCGGTGGTGAGTCTCTTGATGATCCGTCTCAACGAGGATTGAGCAATTGCTAGGCATGTTTCAGATACACGGCAACTTCTTGGGCTCATAATTCAGGGATCATAAAACGCGACTCACCATCGCCCTTATCCAAACGAGTCCCATTCCGCGATAACTTGGCTGAGTACACATGGCGGATACTGGCCCGGTCGGAGCGGAGGGAGGTGCCCAGCTTGGCCTGGGACTCTCGGTACTCGCTTGAACTCCCGGTCTTGCGAATACCCTTGAGCAGTGCCTGACACCGGGAGTAAGTATCGAGCAGAGAGGTAACGGCTTGGCCAAAACTGCCCTTGCCCATGCTGATGGCGATCAGGGATCCAACAGCTGGAAAAGCAATTCTGGTGGTCCCAGTGCACCTTTAACTGGCCTCTGAGTCAGGATATGCAATAGATTGTTGGTCATAACTCCTCCCGAATGCATAAAAGCCGCGAGTCGATGGCCACTCGTGTTGGATGCACGTGGGTGTAAGACTGACTCTAAGGCGGGAATTCTGGTGGCCACCCTTATGGACAACAGGGGGCGCGGCGAACAGCCAAACAGATACCAACCACACCGATCCACCCACAGCCGTTGCGTCGCGGGCGAGGGAAATGCTCCCGGGGGCTCTTGACGGGCTCGCACCAGGGATCGGACCGGGGCGCCCGCCAAAAGCAGAGAAGCGGCAGTGAGGTTGTTGTGTGTCGCGGTGTGGTCCACCCCCACACGCACGATCCATCAGATAATCGGCGCGTGGCCCGCTCACACATTTCGAATTTCCTCTGGATCCGCCTCTCGCGTTGATGGCCCCCTTGGAAGAGGGCATCATCCCGGGCGCCAGGCCATAAGCCTGCAAGACGGCCTCAACCGAGGCGGAAGACAGGGATCGATGGTATTCGTATGATAACAGCATCCCGGAGGAGTGGTGAGAATAAGCAACCGAGCGATAACGAGCCATGAGCGAGCTGCTGCCTGTGTTTGTCCGACCCAAGACGCCGCCCGCAGTCCCCGCCCCCCCTTCACCCCCAAGACGAAACAGAAGGAAAAATTTGCCGCTGTTTTTTTTTT
>JAMYIC010001711.1:2450-15928 GCA_024112705.1 Microcera coccophila
CCCTCGATTCGATCGAGCCCAAACTCGAAGAGGAGATGCGACGGAAGCGACTACTTGAGGGTGATATGCTATCCGACTCCTCGTCGAGTGCGTCCGACCTGCCATATCCTTCCAAGGCCCTTATGAGCTCGCCGCTCAAGGCTCCTCTGTTTTCAGACGCTATTGGGTCCAGCAATGGCAGCACCGGTCACCGAAAGCGCACATACTTTGCGTCGTTCGACGCCATCTCGTCAAGCCCTAGCAAACGGTTCCGCCTATCTCCCACTGCACACAAGTCATTCGGCGGCCATGCATCATGGAAGAACAGTCATGCCCTGGCGAATTCGTCTCCCATCAAGCCTCGTCGACAACAGCATTTTACCACTTCGGCCGGTCCGAATGTCTCCTTCTTTCAGCAGCGGTCGCTGACGACCGACCTCACCTCCCCCAACTTTGCCGCTCCGTCTGATGATGACGACGAGCTCCTCCCCGCACACTCGTTCAATGTAGCCCATGTCCGATCATCCCCTCCTCGCACTCCGCCCATGCGGAGCCGCACCCTGTCCAAGAAGCAGAGCAAGGGCAATGTGGCTTCGGGCTCAAACGGAGCCAAGGCTGGTGAAGAAGGAGCTGACCTTCTCCTCTACCTCGCTGCTTCGCCTTCGCCCGTCGTGAGGACGACCAGGTCGACACGCATGGAGCCTCCTTCAACGCCCCCGCCCAGGACTCCCCGGAGCAGCAAGCTTGACTTGCCATCATCCATGATGATGACGCCCGGTGGCGGCAACTTGTTTCCCAGCACACCCAGCCAAGCGTTTGATTTTGCGGATTTCGTCAACATCACGCCGAGCCCGGCGCAGAAACCCTGGAAGACGCCTGTCACTCTCGCCTCGACCAGGACGCCTCGAAGCTCGACCCGGAGACGGCTATCCTTTACTTCACCAATGATCTGAGGCACCAACTAACTCACTCGGTCACCATTACGTTGCCACATCCACGCTTATTTCTTTGTGTATATGATACCATGACAGTGCGCACTACAGCATGCACATATTTCTTTGTTTCGATTACTTGATTAAGCTTCCACATCCTGTTGGAGTACGAGGTTGGGAAGATGATTCCGTTTGTTCACTGGCGTTTGGAAACCGGCACGGCATCGATGGCGGCTACTGGAAGGCCCTGTTTGGCCTGGGCATCATGCAGTCCTGGGTTTGTGTATTTCAATGACCCGTTTGGGGCTGTAGGCAGAATCAATTTTACATTTCCTTCCATTGGTGCGTCCCTACACCTAGGGAAAGGCGGTTCGGTCTCGAATAGGCTCCCTTTACACGAATTGGACCGTCCAATGGTCCAATGGACCGGTGCATGGTGGAAATACTGTCGTAGGGGGCTGTTCCCCCTGTTAACCGTGGTCAATTCCAGGGCAATCACTTGCTTTTTTTTCCCCTCCCCCTTTAAGCGATTACACGTAGGAGGTTGGGGGACGCGATGGGGTTAATTTACGCGCCTGGGACGCGGCGTGAGCGCGTGCATGCGCCTTCGGCGCGACTTGGTCACGGCTCATTCGCGCTGGAGTTGCATGCCATATAATGGATTGGTAGCCAATCACAGTTGCGTCGCAGACCATCCCTCACCTGAGTGATGTCACAGACCATGCACACACACACGCCTCTGCAGATGGTGTTGGGGGCGTCGGCCGAGGCCTTTGAGGCTAGAAAAGTGTATTGAGAGGTACCTCATGATGGAGAAGAAGGTCCCTGAATCAGCCCGGATGCGATTAGAAACTTCAGGTTCAGACGGGTGGGCTCACCTTCAACTTTTTGCACAGATTGTCAGGTGAAGATCACTTTCGATCGGATTGGCGATTCGATGCACAATCGCCTGGCGGATACTTCCTGGGTGCTCCATGCCCTACTTAGGCCGTAAGACTCCATTCTTCTTTGAGCGGTTCAGCTCCACCACGGTCAGGCCACGGCGGTATATCACTTAAGGGACGGCAAATAAGGCCAATGCTGATATCCAAATTATGTATGGTCCAAAATTAGATAGCCAACACCCAGATTAAGCGCCGATTTCAGCCAGCATTCGCCTCCAAGTACCGTTGACACGTGGCCACCTAGTCTGATGTTTGCAAGTCGAGGTGACCCAAGTAAATCTGTAGGGTTGCTCTATGTTTCTATGTCTAACTATAAGCTGCGTCTATTTTGAGTGGCCACCATGCATGAGTGCCTTCCATGCTTAATTCGCGGAAATGCTATTGTCTTAGTGTGATATATCCTTCAAGTTATAAACTATCAACTATATAGGTACTAAAAAAAAGTCTAGCAAAAGAGTGTATCCCAGGTCGGTATCATGTCTTATCAAATTGCTCCCTTCCATGACGCCGTATAGTGAATGCAATGCCTTTTGTATCATCTGCTCGAAGGTACACATATAAGAATAAAATAATAAAAAAAGACTACCAGGCTTTTCCAACACCTGGGCTGGCGTAAATGCTGTTGTTCCTCAGCTGCGCTACGGACTCATACACACCAGGAGCACCATGTCTCGGTCTCGCGGGTCCGTTGTCATGCGCAGGGTCTTCGCCTTCCCAGCCTACTATGACGCTCACGTCGGTACTGTATATCGAGCTGGATCCATCCCAACTGGTGCGCTTGCTGTGCGGCCTCGGGGCAGGGTACATTGAAGTGTCCCAATTGATGTGGTGGCTCTCATGTCTGGGAGGTGGGTACGCTGAGGCGGCGGCGACATTGAGTGGCATCGGATAGATGTTGTTGGTACCATTGGAGATGCGCCCACGACCATGAGTTTCAAGGTCGAATTGATCCGAGCGGATGACATTCCGGTGTGCGTGGAAGGACTTTGAGGGAGTTCGGTAAGAAGTGCGGAGGTTCGCAACCGTGTTGATGCTGGGTGGACGAGTGAGAGGCCGCGAAGGCACAGATCCACGCTTAGATGATCCCGAAACGCTGCCAGTATATGTTGCAGGCGAGCGCGGGGAAGGCGGTGAGGGCGGCGGCGGCGGGATGTTGTTGAAATCCGCGAATGGATTCCTTCTCGGTGATTTGGTTGGGATTGGGATTGTTGGTTCTCTTTCCAGTCTGTTGGCATCCAAGAACGGGTTTGAGCCACCGCTCACTCTGATTTCTTGGTTATCCCGATCGAATTGGTTCTCTTCCATGCTGAGGACCCTGATGAGGGGTCTGCTCCCGGATGAACCAGTTGATCGACCAGAAGACCCCCGTGACACTCTACTTGCTGCGCCGAACGCATTCTTTTCCTGATCCCCGTGTGGTCCGGGGGGGAGCGAGAGGGGCGTGAGGAAGCTGCTTCGGCGAGCCTTTTTCACATTCCGCCTCCTTCGCCAGATCCAGAACATGAAGCCAATCATAGCAACGCCAGCCAACGCGCCCACGATGCTTCCAACTAAAATAGGGGTTGGTGGAATCTCGCCATGGTCAACCGACACGACGTTGGATGTGTCATTGCCCGAAGTTCCAGCATGGTCACTCGCCGCATTGCCGAGTTGATTTGTCACAGACGGATCTTGTAGGGTAGTTGTGGGTGATGATTGAGGCGCCAGCTGGGTAGGCTCGCCAAACTCGGTTGGAATGAGGCTGTCTGAAGCTCCAACACCCGTGGGTGAGGGGGCTTCTGAAGAATCAAACACCAACACTTCAGAAGTGGATCCGGCGGATGAAGAGTCGATAGTTGACGATGTGACGAAGCCCAAAGAGGAACTATTATTGAACAAGGCCGTGGTGGCATCCTGAATTTCGATTGGTGCAATTACGGATCTCGTAGATGATGAGGCACGTTGAGTGGTTTGGGCCGAAGAAACGGACGAGGTACTTAGGAAACCGGAGGTGGTCGAGTTAGAGATGGAGCTGGGAATCAAGTCTAAGGCAGAACTGAGTGTAGGAAACGTGGTGGCAACGAAACCTGAAGTCAAGTTCAAGCTGGCTGCAGAGCTGGGGGCGGGGATATCAGAGTTTGGTTCATTGTCAACAGTCGGGACCGGAGTGCTGCTGGCGGCGGGAGGAGCAGCATCAGAGCTAGACTCTGGCTGAGGACTAGAGCTAGGTGATGGTTGAGGTTGTAAGTCGGACCCGGGGCTGGAGGCGACATCGGAACTTAAATCGGGCCTGGTGCTTGGCTGGGATATCCTAACCGGCGTCGAAGTCGGTGTCGGAGGCGAGTCTAAAGGTGAGTTTGAAGGTACGTCTGAAGGCGAAGCGGACGGAGGAGAGGCATCATTTGATGTGAGTGCCAGGTCCTCCTGGATCGGCGATGTTGATGTGTCCTCGACCAATACCCGATCTCGATGGGCAGTCGTCGAGACTGGATCTTTAATCATGGTATATCGGAACGTTGTGGAAACAGTTCGAGTGATGAGTACTACAGAGGGCATTGGACCATCTTCTGGACAGGGTGCTGGGCTAACGGAAGCAAAGAATGTCCCGTTGGCCAGGCCAGACATAGTGAAGCAGAAAATGCGAAACCCGTCGCAATTGAAGAGCTCGATCGGCTCAATATGGACAGAGAATTGAAAGGGCCACCAAAGAAGAAGGAGAAGAAAGGGGAAAAAAAGAAGAGGGGAGCGGGATCAAGCTGGAGGCATCACGGACGGTCGGGCCTGGCCATCATTAAATCTCAAGAGACTTGAGGCTGCGAAGATGAAGCCCGCGAGGGATGGGAAACAATCGGAGGGTCTCGATAGAGCTAAAAAGGAAAAAGAAGGAACGAGACCAGCCTCAAAGAAGAAGAGAAACGGAACATGAAGAGGGCAGAAATCGAAGCGATTGAAGAGGATGGCGAGAATATCGGCCGATTAATTGCCCTACCCATCAAGACCGAGAGAAAGGCCACAGGGAGGAGGCCGTTACGTTTCACATCACGACCAACGTTACCATGACTGACTGAAGACAATATCAGGCATAGTGCGATGAGACGGCGAATGGATCATGGTGTCCCGTAAAGGGAAGCTAGGGCCTTTGGGCGGTCGAGTCTCGCAAGTCAGCACTTACAAGACAGGCACAGGGCAGTTCAGGTGAAGGTGGCCGCAGGAACCCATGGAGACGTAGGGAGACGCAGGGAGACGGCTCTCGAGGGCGGGCTCCCGAGTCAGCCAAAGGGAGCCCGCGAGTTTCCTGAGGGATTCCCGATGCGGCCAAAACCAGGACGACCCCTGATTCTGCAACGGATCTGAGGCAGTAGATGTTGTAGGAAGGTGGATGAACGGCGTCGTGGCTTGGCGGCTGGAGCACTTTTGCGCCCACCTACCTACCTTAGGTAAGGTAGACAGATGCCTCAGATGCCTGACCCTGTCCAACTTAGTCATCTCGATTCAGGTTATCCAAGCGCCTGGGTTCGAAAATAGCAGCTCCACGTGCGCAGTTGAAACGGACCTCGTCCGCCAATGCCATCTTCAGGTCAAGGTAATTTAGTCAATTCAATGGACAGACAGTACACATACGTACATGTAGAAGCAATGATTCCCGTCGACCAAAAACTCAGACTCGGAAACCGTCGTCTGTTCTCCGTTGCCCGCCTTGTCACTTGCGCATGCCACCATCGTGTGTGTGGTGATATTCCCAATGTGGTGTGCTATGGCACAGTGACATTTAATCTATCCCCGGGGCCATAGCACCAATCCATTGCGCCCATCCAGATTGTGACACTGTAGCCCCAAACCTGGCGCCACCCAGCCCATCTGGGAAACGTCCAGAGTGGAGAGCGTCGATTAGGCATGAGCCCAGTCTTGTCACTGCGCAATCGAGTCTAGTCCTCGTGGTAATCGGGGAAACATTCAGTTCTGAACGGGAAGGTTCCCCGTATGTTTCTTATCCTCGTGAGCTTCGGTTGATATATCATCTAGCTCTGGCTTTGCTCCCCCGCCTGCTCCTCCTCCGCCTCCTTCTCCTCCTCCATCCACACTGCGACCGACGCGGCTCATGTGGGATGGGATGCTTCGAAAGTACTCGCCAGCCGCTATCTGCCCCCTCCCACGGATGAAGCTGGTCATGTGGGCAAAAATTCCTGATCCGGTACGTGTATCGTCGAGTGGAATCGCATTCTTGGTCCGTACGATGGTTTATCCAGTTTCCAGTTTCCGCATCTGGGCAGCTTTGAAGCTTTCCTCCCACCCTTCGACATCTGCTCATCCCATCCTACACCGAGCTCATGTGACGTCTAGGTAGTTTGGTGTCGCAGTTCCACTTTCGCATTGAGAGACGCTTCCTTGGAATTCATGCCTCCGCCCAAGGCTGCTGTCTCCGGGCCCGCTTCCGCCGTCCTCTTAATCAAAGGCGCCTGGGGGGAAGGGGGGGCCATCGACGTTGGCGGAGGCGGAGGTGGCACCTCTATTCCCACTCGCATCAGATTGCACCGGCCGACGTTCTCAAAGGATCCAAAGAGCGGCGTAATGACGAGTCTCGAGATCGGGGACCACATAGTTTAATATGTTATAACACGGTTATGCCCCAATTGGGCTCTGCATATTGTGCTAAATCCTCCTCCGTCGCCTGTTTCCTCGCCTGACAACAGCTGCCATCGACCGCTGTGAGCTCTGCGGCCCCACCGGGCCTTCCCGCCCGTGCGGTGGAACTAAACCTACTGTAGCAATGTCGAGATGCACTGACCACAGGCTTCTCTCCGGCTGTCTGGCTACCAAACCTTAGGTACTTTACCTACCTAATTGCCTATTACTTTACCTGGGTACCTACCTTACCAGCCTACCTTGCCTTAGGTATACCTCACCCTATCTTACCTTGCCTTTCCTTACCTAAGGTGCCTAGGCTGGCTGGCTGTCTGAGGCTCTCACCCAAATTCCATCTCACCTTTATCCTTCCACGACTCGCTGGATCAGCCATTCTCTCAGTTTGGGTTTCTTGATTGCCTTTTCCCTAGCATAGCATTCAGTCCAGGTTTAGACATTCTTCTAAGGCTTCAACGGTCTTGCCACTCGTTTAGTCAGCGTCCTGTCGTTTCCCCCCTCCCTCTCCTCAGGCCAACCCTTCGTCGCTCATTCAACCGCGCCACTTCATTCATCGCCAATTCATATCGATATCCAACTTCCTCCTCCAGGTCTCCCACCATCACCATGTTTGGTAACTTCCCCGCCTTTGGTAAGCTCCGACCCCGTTAGTTCTGTTTCTACCTTCCTCCCTCATGTATTGTCCATGCTCGATTCTTGATTCTTGACTCCGGATGCATCACGTTTCCCTCTAAGCATTGGATGTTGCCTAGTCGTAAATTCACACTCTCCATCTTTTTCCTCCCTCCCCTCTCTTTCATCCCCCCCTCTCCCTTCCTCCCTCCCTCCCTCCCTCTCGCTCTCTGTCTCCGCGTCTCCCTCCGTCTACGTCGCGGCCTTCTACGTGCGTTAGTAGACGTCAGTCTCCCCAAGCCAGAGTCTAATCAGGAAGCCCAATAGCATCAGCGCCCTCCCAGGTCAGGATAGACCCCAAGGACATCCCGCCCCCAACTCCAATCACTCTTCCCCGATTTCAGCCCTTTGCCCAAAGTGATGACCCAGTCGAGCCCTCCCAGGCGCTGCCGTCCCTGCTCCAACACACAGGCCGACCACTTGCCATTCTCGGCTCCATCGGTCTGTCTGCCGTCGGACTCAACCTGAATCTCGATGCGACGCCCCAGGACCTTCTTCCAGACCCTCGCTACCTACAGGACTTTTCCCAGTGGGATCGACTGTCTCTGGATGAGGCCCGAGAACGGAACCAGTCTACTCGTCAACAATTGAGAAATGGGAATCTCTCTCCTGGCTGCCAAACCTATCTAGAGCGCAAGAAAGAGCTCTCAAACGTGAACGAGGACGCTTTCAGGACCGTTCGAAGACTTCAACCGCCCAAGGGAAAACAGCAGGCTCGATTAGGAAACGCATATGAGTTCTTCCGATGTCTCGAGGCCTTCACTTCCTTCTGGGACGACCCCACGCAACCCCCTCAACTCCCACCATCTCCCGAGATTATCCCGGTCGAGGGATCGTCAGCCGAAGAGTCTAAAACCGAAGGTGCCAAGGACGAGGATGCCTCATCAACGATCCGGACAGCCACCGGCAGTTCGATGCCCCCGGACTTTCGCAACAACCTCGTGACTTCGTTCATCAAGCTCGTTGCCTACGATTTCGGTTGCAACGTCTCACCATCGCGTGTCGAGCCTCGCCTTCACCTTAGCTCCCCTCGAGGGGCCCGCAAACCCCGCCAGACGTATTGTCCATCAGGATGTCTGTTTGTCTTCCAGAGCCCGACAACGCGCGAGGCCGCCCGGGCTGGATCGGTTTATGGCCCACTGGCCGCTGTGAGTGCTAGGGGAACCACGGACTTTACCTCTCCGGATATGCAGACGGCGCAGTCTTTGGATCTAGCTCGGGAAGTTATAGCAGCTCTAATCACGGCCCAACACCGAACGCGTGAAGGGAAGACGGAGACGCGTTTCGGTGAGGGGCAGTGGTGGACGACGACAAAGCGCTGGGGGGGCGGTCCTGGAGGGCCCATCGGTCGTGAAATCGAAAAGGATGCGGTCGCGGGAGACAAGGATACCGCACCGGCTGACGTGGACGGCCTGCCGATGCCCGTTCCCAAAAAGGCCCGCAAAAATTTGAGCATCTACGACAACTACCGCATGATCCGCCCTCCCTCATCGACCTGGGACCGAAAGGCCCATTACGAGGCCATCGGGAAGCAGAAGGGCACAGATTACGATGACATCTTTGTTGTCAGTTCTCTGTTTCACCACATTTCCGTCCTTCGTGTTAGGGTGCCAAGCCGCTTGCTCGAGGTACTGGAGGGATCTCAAGAGGCAGATCTGAGTCGCAGGAGTTGGGGCAAGGTCGAGGCATGGAGGAGCCCCTGGTATGATCTGTTTGAGACGGAGCAGAGAGTGAAAGCTATGCAGCTGATTTGGGGCATGATGGCGTATCAAATGAGGAAGGATACTGGGGCCGGGACTGGTGAGGAGGACATCAAAATGAGTAACGCATAGGGAAATTATGAGATACTTCCGCTGTTGATATGGACGGGTTGAGGTCTCAGACCTTTTTTTTATTAGATTTTAATCATATCTTTTCATGACGTAAGTAAAACTCCGTTCGAGAAGTGGGTGGAAAGAAATTCATTCGGTGACGGCCACATTGGGGGTAGGCGAGACACTCTCGTTCCATGTTGGTGACCGAGGAGGCACAAGCTTCATCTACGTGGGGAACTGTGATGAAGTGTCTTGCCATGGGCATTCTAGAGAGCACCGACATTATCCAGAACACCGGCAGGAATCCATACATGGTTTATCGAGTCCTCCTCGCTTCACCCTCGACCTATCAGACTACGAGTTTGTTTTCCGCGGATTGCTTCGAATAATTGACACAGCTGTTTCAGGAATGCCAACTCGTCGACCCGGGCCCAGTGATATGGTTGGCGCTGCTGTACCTAATTAGCCATGGCCTCCGCTAGGTCTGAGATACTCCTCACATACACGTGTCTTGTCTCGGGATTCTAGCCACCTATGGTATCTCCAGACACGCGGACCCATGAGACCCTTCAAGTTGGTTCAACCAGATCTCCATGGACCTGGAACTAGCTCATGGACCTGTGGGTTTCTCACGTCCTTATTCGTCTCTTCTGGGGTTTAGCGTCAGAAAACCATTGTGAGACAAAAGACGGTAGGTCGATGCGGTTCAAGTCCCCCCTGCTTTAGGAACATGACAACATGCAGAGCCACCAGTCTCGTTTGCTGCAAAAATGCAACCCAAGCCTCATCATGTATCGAACATGCACGCCATCTTCTAGAGCCCGGGATGGCTTGAATATTGACCCGGAGCAACGACCCGCAGGACCAGTCTTACGGGCCAGGACCCCGATCTGGCATCCGACCCGTGCTTAGCGGTCGTGCCTTGCAGCATGACGACGTACAGTAGGTTGTACCCGAGCACTGGGTGCTGCATAGTGCAACCCGAGACTAGAGGCTTGGTGGGGGGGGGGGGGAGGGTTGAGCATGTGTTAGCTCCTCATGAGGCTGTTGGCATGCATTGAGGCTTCGACTGGGGATGATGCCACGACTAGGGAGGTGAATGGGGCGGTTACCGGTTAGTTCCCGCAGCGGGAACCAGATTGGCGGTACGAGAAGGGAGGTTAAAATGCTCTATGAAAGGGTTTCGGATTAGTTGGTTGTGGAATGCGAGACGCGAGGTAGAGGTCATGTACGGGACATGATGGTCGGCGGCGTTGTGATAGACAGTTTCCATCGGGATAACGAGAATGCTAGATGAAATACACTTCAGAGCGCACGCGATTACGTATGAACCTGTAGGACTATCAATGACTAGAGCCAGGCGACGCGATAACTCAACCTTGAGCCAAAGGATCATGGGCAAGGACGTAGGGTAGGCAAGGGATAGTTCGGGCTGGGGCTAGTCTGACTAGTCAGGCAATAATGGACGAGATTCTGATGGAGGGGGGTAAGAAAGGTGAGAAAATGAGGTCTACGACTGCATTGCCGACTGCATCTCGTCAAGTAGGCACACATCTGAGCTCGTTAGGATCGTCAATAATGTGCAACTTCAACACCATCAACCGTTTCTTGGCGCGATGACGAGATTGCGAATCTTAGCTCCACGGGCCCAAGCTCCCGGAGTGGTCCAAACCCTGTGATTCCCGCTAAGGCCCGAATCCCTGTCCACCTGTAAACCGGAACCCTAGAGATGGCGCAGACTCAGCCTCCTGGTTGGCTATGTTTCGGAGCCAAGGAGTTCAGGTGTCGGTAAACCCGTCAACCTTTCCTAGTTGGGAGGAGCTGCATCTGTCGGAAGATTAAGATGCATCCACGAAAGTCGGTAAAGCAGTATTACTTCTTTGCCTGGCTCTCTGAGATGAGAGACGGTTTGTTGAAAAATTTGTTATTTTTGGCGGAGAGGAGACAACCTGTTCAAAACCCGCATGCGAGATTAGGGGGCTCCTACTCCGCACACTCGAAGAAAGGAGTTGTAGCTTTGAACCCTGTTAGCGGCGTTCTGTTCCGCCTGGTGTCGCTTCAATACCGTACAATTGTCCATCAACTGCCAAGTCTTGAGATGACTTCGTTGCAACCTGCGGCGTCACATTCGGAATCGGATCGATAAGCCGCATTGCAAACTCACACGGCACCGGGCTTCCCGTGGCTGAATTTGGACGGGCCCGACAGCAAGGAAACGTGGGAATGGAGATGGAAGCTCAGCCTGACAAGGAGGTTGAAAACTAGCCGTGACGTTATACTCTGTAGCGTCATCGGTGCATAGTGAGGGAAGCATCGTGGCATGGCCAGCACGGTTCGCTGTCACGGGTACACCATCCAATGAGCGGTTTGCCCGTGAGGATTCGATCGACTGACAAGGTCATGGGGCCCTAAACATGCCCTGGGTGAGCGTGGGCCCTGGAGATAGCCGAAAACATGACGAAGTTTTTGACTTGACGAGCGATCTTGTCAAGGTGAGATGGCGGATCCTTGCGCGTGCGGATGATCTTCACGGCTCCAAGAGCGGTAGCGGTAATTAGCATGATTGGGGCTGGGGGGAGGAACTGGTGGTGACCTCGATAGCTGAGGGAACAGTAGCGTAGTTTCCCTAGCCTCTCAAGACTTCGGGCGTCGTCTCGTTCAGGCGGTTCCCCCGTCCCCGTTTTCAACGTCCCGTCTCTATTGAGAGGCTTGCTCGGGAGGCTTAACGCCCAAGGAACGTGATGGCATGAGGCCTGCGGTGACGCGGTATGTGATTTTCGAGAACGGAGACGCCTTACCGGAGGAGCTGACGGGAGCGGTAGCAGCTGCGCGTAGCTGCACGTAGTTTGAGACGTTATGATTGAAACGGGAACATGTCCGTCTGTTTTGCATGTTCCATTTCCGAGTCTCGGCCCACCTCCACTGTCCACCATATCCACTATCCACCTCCACTGTCCGTCGAGTGTTATCCGCTATCGATTATCTGCCGGGGACATGTTCGCTTGCTCTGGGTATGTTTTGTTGTATGTTTGAGACATGTTGAGGCTTTGGAAGAACCAACGGATGCTCGAAGCGCGGAAGACGGTACCCATACCGGCACCAATCGATCTCCGAACCCTGCTCTCATTGATCACGGTCGATGAGGCGGCACTCATCATTCGTAAATCCGGAACCCTTGGCCTGGGCACTGGTGCATGTACTGTGAACTTAAGCAAGGGACTTTGACGCCATCTCTGCTGGCCCAGCTGGCCGGGTCGGAAGCTAAGGAGGCGACCCTGCTGAAGGATGGGCTTGGTGGCCCTGCGCTGCGAAATCTCCTCCTGCAGAAGACTGGCTTAGGTAGTGTTGAGCGGTGACCTTTGATGATGACGATGATGACTATGATGACTATGATGACTATGATGAAGCAAGACAGCGGTTTCCCTATCAATCAGGGAGAAGAGGGTCATGTTGACCGCACCTGCCCGGAGACATGGCCGTATACCTCGAGGTACTTGACCGATATCAGGCAAAGGCACCTTGTGCTAATGTACCTTAATTGCCTGAGAGCGGAAACTTGGAAGATAAGGTTCCGCTTCGACTGTAGCCGCTCTGCAACTTCAGCTCACCTGTGCAAGGTATCCCGTCTTCCTTGGTTCTCTCAAGTCTCGGACTCGGTCTCGGCCCTCGCGTTTTCCCCGACCTGACAACCAGCGCGGTTGCTTAGGTACCTTCATTGCCTCAAGTCAAAGTAGTGCCTTGGGTACCACTACACGCGATCGAGGCCCTAACCGGGAACCTGGAGGGCCTCCTCCTGCTCGCACAGCATTTCTCGTCCCCAAATAGATTTCCCAGTCAAATCTCAATCAATTCGGAGGAGACATTCGACAGGGTTTCGCGCATCTACTGCACGGAGGGCTTCGTAGGGGCTTCCAAAACCCACTTTCGACCGCTTTGGTGCTTATCCCCGAGAGCTACTGCCGCCGACGCAGCCTCCGCCGCCTCTGGCTCCGGGGTCCTGGCACGCTACGTTGGAACACTGCCGCAGTGCCGCAGTGTCGCCCAAAGCCCACAGAAAAACAGAAGCGCTGCGAGCTTCAGCTTCGGGCTCGCACGCGGAATTGGGATCTCGTGCATTCTTTCGAGCCTCTCAACCTCGACATCTAAATAATTGCACCCGGCCCGCGCGACCTTGCATTCATTATTTGTCGTCCCATCTGCCTCATCCGCCTCGTTCTCGCTCTCAATCCCATTTGATCGCCGGCAATCTGCTTTTATTTTACTTCATTTTATCTCATTTTTTTACTTGGCAACGACCGCCATCTACCGTTACCTTACGCTACGCTACCCGCCTTATTTCATAGCTATACCGTACTCGACTAAACCTACATAAGGCACAGGTCCAAGTCCTGCCGTGCCGTCTATCCCGACTTGTCCCCTCGCTCGCCCTCGTCATACCTCGAAAGTCTCACTCGTCCGTCCACCTGACGGGCATTCTACGCATCTCACTTTCTAACTTCCTTCACTTCCCCCCCCCC
>JAMYIC010001718.1:0-10738 GCA_024112705.1 Microcera coccophila
GACTAGGGCCTTTCATAGATGAAGAATGAAGGTAAATATCTTCGAACCACCTAACTTCAAACACTAATACCGTTTATTTGAAACAAAATATCAATAAGGCAAAGTGCCCGAGTGGTTATGGGGCTGCACTCGAATCGGGTAACCGTTCAGTTATGCAGTGGCTTCGGCCGCGCAAGTTCGAATCTTGTCTTTGTCGATATTTTTGTTCTTATTTGACACTGCATCTTCGTTTTTGCTTCTGTGTATTCCCGCGCCAGCCGTTTCATTTGTTCGACAGGGGCGGTTATCCTCCCTCGGGATTGTTACGTCTCACTAATCTGCAAAGTCTTGGGTTTCGGCCTCACGACCTCCTGGCCTTACGACTCATCCCCCTCGCCTTGTAGCGACGAGGAAGTGGTTAACACGACGGTTGGCGGCCATCCTATCAGGTCGTTGACCGCTGCAGGGTTTCTGATGTAGCATCCGCTAGCAAACCGGCATATCTTGTCTTTGCCACTCCCCAACTTCCTATCCCTTAACCTTTCAGGATTCGACGAGAAGCCGCTCTCTCGGGATCGGCGCTACCCTGGCGCAAGACCGATGGCCGTACGGCGTCGGCTCATCCAACCAGTTTGACGGGCCATCGGCGGCAACGGTGGATCCCTCTACGGATAGGAAGGTTGAGGACAGAAAAAGATGTCACGAATAAGCCGGGTAAATTTTTTATTTCTTCTAAATTTATTTCACTCTACTCGCGTGTGTCCATCTATGTCCTTCTTTGACTCTGGTTGCTGCCTCTACTCTGTCTCGTGGTAGTGGTATTTACGTTGTGTACTGCATGGCTGGTGCCTTTAGCACGACGAGATCAACACGAACCGAAAAACAGCAATTCTGCAATTGAAATATGGCCGTCGTTGAAAACCCCTTAAGCACCCCGAGGCCGCCTCAGATAATGGGAAAACCTGAGCCCATACCCCTGCCAGCTATCTTAACGTCAAAGACGCTGTGCCATCGATTTGCGCACCATCTCTCGGAAGACATTCGACCGTCGACTTTTGCCGAGCTGCAATTGATCATTCTAACTTTCTGCACCGGAATGCAAGGTGAGCTGTGCTTGCCTTAAACTGCAACCCCTCGCTTGCTGAAGTCCCTTCATAGATGCGACGACATTTCCGGACTACCACTGCTTCGCCTCGAATCAGACCGGCAATACTGTCTTCCTCTGCTTGGCCCTGGTTCTCCCGCAACTCAATGGCGAGATGTTCATCACGCCAAACATTGGCATAGCTTTGGGGTTCTTCCTAGGTGCGGGTTGGCTCACGGGCCAGTTGAGCCACATGATCGGGTCGCGAAAGAGGTGGTGGCTCATTCTCTGCAACTTCATACAGGCAAGTTTTGTATTAGGCGCTGCGGCGATCCAGTATCGACATGGGTTGGAATCGCAAGATCCCAGTGCGTTAGCTGTGATAGGTCTACTCGCATTCGCAGCAGGAAGCCAAGTTGTCCAATCTCGAAGCCTGGCGATAACAGAGATTAGCACGGCTATGGCAACTGCTGCGTGGATTGACCTGATGATCGACAAGAAGTTGTTCGTCGTCAAGAACCGACCTCGTACCCGCCGGGTGGCATTCCTCCTGTCGTTGGTTGTAGGCTCTCTGCTAGGTGCATACATCTACAGAGAGGTTGGATCTCCGACGGTCATTGCGGTATCTGGGGCGGGAAAGCTCCTTGTTACGATTCTCTACTTTTTTACAAGTCCAGAGAAGGTGAGGCCCGTTTCATCAGTTGTGTAGCCTTGTAGGGTTGGAACCGGCTACTTCGGTACCCCTTGATATACGTACTATATACCTATGTAGACCTGAGCCTATTTCGTTTTGCTCCGGTGTTAAATGGAGGAGAAGAGAAACACAGATAGCTATTTCTGGGAGACTCAGATGGGTTCAAATGGAAATCCAATACTTTTGATCTCTCAGTTCACAAAGGAACTGCCGTATCAACATACGGTATCGTGAAGTTTACGTTGTCTAGGGTTAGATAGAGTATGTAGAGAATCCGGTGAGGGCTGTCACATCGTCCACCTCAGCTACGACGGCCCCCTACCCTTCCGCGGTTGGGATTCGCTGACGCGAAGTCGTACATACCAGTATCAGAATTACGCAGTACAAGAATTACGGTGGCGTGCGATCGAAAACGTCCGTCCAACCTAACGAGGAGTCAGCGTGGCGTTCCAACCGCTCTTGATCGACCGGTGGGAGCATTAGCGGATGCATCTCTCCCATAGTTTCGAAGGATAAAGACGAGGGCAAATCGACGCGTCCCTAAAAAAACCGCCTGGAACGTGCGTAGCTATACATGCTATAGGAAGCTCGCGTTGGCTACCTACTGGGTGGACGATGACATCTCGGACTTGTGTGTGTAATACGGGCAATCAAGCAGGCTGTCATTGGCTAGCTGTTCGAATCTGCCGTTTGCGTCCAGTGTTAGTTGTCAGTCCATGCTGTAATTCGAAGCCTTTGCTGTACTGAATCCGTGCTCGGACGCAACGCTTCGGCATAGCGCCGTGCTAGAATGTACGTTGTAGAGGGTCCGATACATCGTCTTATTGTTGTTTCGAACGTGTTTGGACTAGATAGCTCAGCCCTGTCTCTCGGTGGATGCCGTTGATTTGTTGCTGACTCTGTCGATCCGCTT
The DNA here is from genome assembly GCA_024112705.1 of Microcera coccophila. Lineage (NCBI taxonomy): Eukaryota > Fungi > Ascomycota > Sordariomycetes > Hypocreales > Nectriaceae > Microcera > Microcera coccophila. The sequence goes on from JAMYIC010001718.1 coordinate 2,671, forward strand.
GCCGTGCTGCTGTGCGGGGTATGGTATGTCTCCGTCGCAGAATATCTGGAACGAGCAAACCGAAGTTCCAATTTCGCTTTTACGTCAATTATTGCGTTGTGCTCGTAGTTGGTGGGGGGATGGAGAATTCCCCTTCGGCGTCGTTTGAAGCATGGGATGATGTCTGCCTAAGCGGTGAAGATGGCTATCCTAGGGAGTTCCGTCATCCGGATCGTTTAAAGGATGATTTTAATCACAGCATTAACGCTTCCCTGCATTCACGGTCTTTCACGGCGATAACTGGAGCAGAGGTGCTGGAGATAGAGAGTCCGCCAAGACTAGCTACGCTTGCCAGGCATCAGCGGGGTCAATAGCGCCGGCTGGAGGGCGATCACGGGCTTTCGCGTGCTGTAGCCTCCCGTATCTAGGCAGCACGACCCCTGTAAGTACACGATCCGTCCCTCATCGCGTCTCAATAGGCGTGGGCTCACTGGCAGCCAGTGGTGTGGTATCCATAAGGTTTGGCTGAAGCTGCCGAGGAATGAATCCAATGGCTTCGCTACAGGTGAGGAGGACATGTTTGGACTTTTCCTCGACACTTGGCTATAAAGCCAAATCCATCTCCCGCCGATTTGGTATCATCCAGAGACGCCATCTTCACCGTTTACACACTTCAAGGTATTCCCTTTCTCGCTGCAATAGTCAACTTCTTGCTAATGACTTGGTAGTCTAGCAGCTGCGTCGTCTCCTCAGCCACTTGTAGTCAGCATCGTGCCCAGAACATCAACCTCTCGCACTCTTTCCCAGCTCAGGTGCCACGGGACCTTTCGACCTTCTCCTTCCTCCTCCTCACCACCAGAATTTGATCCTCCCCAAACAGACCAACCCGTGACCATGGCGGATCTATCCAAGCTGCCCGTGCCCCATGCGGAATTGGCGAGGTACATCTCCCAGAATCCAGGCAAGCCTATCGTTGAAATCGTGGAGCCGTATCGCAGCTATGAGGCCACACTGCGTACCGTCTATGCCCAGGATCGGAAGAACCCACTTCTGGACGATCCTCACCTTAACGTTCTTCCCCTTTTCACGGATGACACCAAGCTTATCACCACTCGAGCTCGAAACCTGGAAGCCGAGTCCGAGATCGAAAAGTCGAAGTATGTCATGCCTCTCCCGGACGATAAACGCCGTTCTCATGGCTCTCCGGCCACCGTTGCCAACTTGGGCGAGTTTCAGAATAACTTCAATGTATTCTCAGAATCTTCTCTTGTTGACATGGACTGGAACAACGTCGTGGCGGCCGGTTCCTCCGTTGTCAACTGTCTCTTGCCTGTACCCAAGGAATTCAATACTACGAAGCGTAAGTTGCGGGAGTACTACCACGAGAAGTTCTGCCCTGCCTCCGATGTTGATCTTTTCTTGTACGGCCTTACTCACGATGAAGCAATCGAGAAGATCAAGAAAATCGAACAGGCTATCCGAGATGCCCTTCTCAACGAGGTCACGGTTGTGAGGACCAAGTACGCTATTACTATTGCCAGTCAATATCCTGTTCGTCATATTCAGGTACGAGGATAGCAACTTGAAACCGCTCTAATCCAAGACTGACAGGCCTAGGTTGTCTTGCGTGTTTACAAGTCTGTCAGCGAGATCCTTACTGGTTTTGATATTGACGCTGCGGGCGGAGCGTATGACGGCAAGCAAGTCTACGTCACCCCCCGAGCCCTTGGCAGCTTCATCACCCAAGTCAATCAGATTGATCTTACCCGACGTAGCCCCTCATATGAGAATCGCCTTTCTAAATATTCTCATCGAAACTTCGAGGTGTACTGGCCTGACTTGGATCGAACCCGTATTGATCCAACCATCTTTGAGCGGAGCTTCCAGAGAACCCTTGGGCTAGCTCGCCTTCTTGTGCTTGAACGACTCCCTACCAACTCTGCCCGAGAGACCTATCTTAACAAGCGCCGTGAGGAGCGTGGTCGACCAAGCGTATACCGAGCCAACAACACTCTTCATGGAAACATCAAGGACTACCATGAAGATGAGATAGCTGATTGGCTCTCGGAAGAGGACATCAGTAACTACCATACTTTCACTGTGCCTTATGGACAGAAATTTGACGCCAAGCGCATTGAGAAGCTTTGTTACACCAGGGATCTCCTTCTCAACGCTGAGTGGAACCAATCGGCCGAACGAACCGTCTACCTCCACCGCCACCCAGCCTTCTTCGGCCGAGTTGAGGATGTTATCGAAGACTGTTGTGGCTGCTGTCCGCCTGCAGTCACCGATGAAGAAAAAGAGATCGCCGTGAAAGAAGCTGAGATCTACATTAAGGGAAAGGTGGCTTTCTTGATTGACGACCCCGGTCGACAACAGATTGGCTCCTTCAATCCGTTGACCGAATCAGATTGGACCGACATGGCTTACGTTGGAAACACTGCTAGACTCTGTCAGTCGATCGTGGATGGCGATGTTGATGACGTTCTTAACTGGCTCAGTCAAGAAGGCGCTGATCCGAATAAGAGAGATTATACTGGCAGATCGCCCTTGCACCTCGCTGTCATGACTTCAACTCCAGAGGTTGTTCGATGTCTCGTCAGCCATGGATCTCGCCTGACAGCTCGCTTGGCCGATGGTAAGACTGCCCTTCATCTGGCTGCCTCACGGGGCAACACGGAAATGATCAAGATACTTATGGAGAAGAGCATCGAGAACGAGGAGGCCGAGGATGAACGGCAGACAAGACGTCGTAAGGCTGCCAAGGGCAATAAGGCTGCTGAAGAGAAAGAGAAAGCATCTAATTCTGAAGAGTCTGAGGAATCATCGTCTGAGGAGTCTGATGCCGAGATGATTGACGTCGAAACTAGCGACGCAGACACCAACTCTATGACTACAGCATCGTTCGTCAAGGTCAAGGAGGGAGACAAAGAGACGGAAGATCTTGTTCTGGAGGAGTCAGATGACGAGCCTGACTACTACCAGATTGACGTGAGATCCTGGGACATTCCTTCTTCGCCTCTTCATCTCGCGATTGCTGAAGGCCACGAGGACGCTGTCAAGCTTCTTTGCGATTACGGAGCCGATTCGATTCTCCCAGTCAAATTCCTCAATAACGACTCGTCAGATACCGCTGCTATTTTGACCTTGACCTTGGCCCTGGCTCTTCCGAGTGATAAGGCCAAGTCGATGGCTCAGTTGCTCCTCAACCTCGGTGCAACTTCTTCCCAGGGCGAGTCTTCCGGCTGCACTGCTTTCCATAGGTATGTCAATGACGGGAGAATGGAGCTCATTGACACGCTATTGGAAAATGACAAGACTGGAATCAAGACCGCAATCAACCACATGGTTTTTGCCGGAAGCTACTGGGATCCAGAGACAATAGCTCCACTTCAGAGCGCTGTCGAGCATGGCGACCCTGCTCTGGTTCTCAAGCTATTGGATGCTGGCGCCTGTCCGCAAGTTGACTTCGAAACTTGGTTAAAGGCCGCGAAGGTCTCACCAACACAATCGGGGAGCCTCGGAACCCTGGAGCAGAATCAAAGAAAATACAAAGAATCCATGGAGCAACCACTGATTGGCGCCATCAGGTCCGGCAACCCAGATATCGCGATCAAGTTGCTGGAGAACGGCGCTGACCCCAATGCGTTGACCTCGAAGACTGAGCGTCTGATCTTCAATGAGTACCAACGCTCTTGGAACAGGGGAGAATCAGCGCTAGATCTGGTTCAGAACTTGATTCGGGAACTCCAACGCTACGATGGGGAGAAGCTGAACATGACTGAACCTAAGAAGCAAGACGGCATCGATACAGCCCTGAGCAAGTTTACATCAGGAACTTATTCCCACTGGGTGTATTCGGTGGATGTATCGGCTAAGAACAAGTCTTACAAGAGCCAGAAGGAGAACTATGACAGGGAAGTGAAGCGGATCGCAGACCTCAAGGGTGCCCCCGAAAAGAAGGAAGCAATCGCAGAGGCGCTCGATGGGCTTCGTTCTCTTATGGATGCGCTCGTTGATCGAGGTGGTAAGACCTTCAGAGACCTTCGTCCTGATATCAAGACAGAAAAGAGAAGCCACTCGGACAACAGTCGAAAGTCTGAAGATCGTCCGAACCAATACGACTTCTCCATCTGGTTCAAGAACGATAGTGATATGACGGAAAAGAGAAGAGATGGATATATCGAGCTGTAAGTGTTTCATTCCAACCCCATTCTCTTGTTGGTGGACTGAACCTCGACAGCATGGAATCAGCATGGATTGGAGACATTGAACGTATCAAGGCTCTCTCGCTCCAGGCCTGGGGCCCAGAGGATGATCAGCCGCCACTGAAGATGGCAATCGCTGACAACATGGGGAATACCCCTTTCTCAATTGCCTTTATCCGCGGTCACCATGACACAGCACGAGCAATCCTCGAAATCGTCAAAGCACAGTGGTCTCCTGCCGAAAAAGAGAAGGTCCGGTTTAGGATGGAACAACGGGATGAGGATGAAGAGGACGAAGATTACTCCGACGACTCCGAAGACAGTGAGCCGCGAATTGTATCCGAGAAGGTGGACCAGAAGTTCACAATCGACAACATCGGACAGGTCTCGATGCAAGTCAAATCTAACACTAAACCGTCCAGCGTCATTAGCGAATCGGTCCCTGACTTCCGCGTGGAGGGTGGAAAGGTTGTCTATCATGGTGCTCAGCGAAGTCTTTGGATTCACGTCTTTGAGAACGACGACGCTACGGCGTTGAAAGCTCTCTTAGACATGGCAATGCACTACGCTGGGCAGAAGTTTGAGGGCGAAGATGAGGAGGAGTCCTCAACGAACTACACCTTCCCTCAAGACGATTTTAGATGGGCAGTTGAACATGGAAAGACACGTCTTTTGTCTCTCGCCATCAAGAAGACTGGCGCTGGTATACCTTTGGACCATCTCGTTAAGAAGAGCGGCGTTGCGATGAAGCAGAAGCCACGATACTATCAAGGACTGACAGTATATGGAAAGAAGAGGTAAGTGTAGAGTAGGAGGACTGTATTAGGAGGTTCTCTGATCCTGACAATATCAATAGGAAGGATTGGGCAAATGCTGGTCGTAGCATGGTCGTGAAGACAAGCGGCTTGAAGACGCCACCACTTCTGCATGCGGCCATCGGAGGAAGTGTGAAAAGCGTCGAATTTTTCCTTGGCGATGCTCCTCACCGCCAGTATAGCGAGTTTAACAAATCCAAGACCGCCCGCGAGGATTTACGATTAAAGCATCTCAAGGAAAGTCCCGGTGGATTTGATCGAGCTATCTCAAAGTGGCTCGGCGCTGAGAGTAAGTACACGCGGTCAACGAAGACATACCGTATTAACACGTTTCCCAGATGACCTTGTCATTCACTGCGCAGTTTTGGCCGATCGTGGCCAGAAAGCGAACGAACTTCTCGAGTATGTGATCGATGCTTGCCCAGGGGCACTTGAGAAGAAGAACACTTCGGGCGATACTCCCCTGATGGTAGCCTGCCGGCTAGGCCGTACGGAGTTCGCCAAGATTCTCGTTGACGGAAACGCTGATCAATCCGCTCGCAATCTGAAGGGAGAGAACATTCTGCATGTGGCTCTAGCTGGTAATCCCAAAGCTCATCAGCTCAAACCACTTTTTGATATGCTTGACGAGGATCTCCGGAGTCACTTGTTGTTACAGCGAAAGAATTTACACGAAAACGGCACCACCCCATTGCATGCATGGGTTTCCCAAGCTTGTGGCGTCCAAGAGAACTCCAGCAACCACTATCGATACAACTATTACGGCTACAACTCGAAGCCATATGGCCAGGAAACCGATGCCGTCGCTATGTTGAAGCTGCTGCTGGAATACTCGAAGGGCAAAGAACTTGAGATGCTTAACGGGGCGGGCGATACTTGCTTGCATACAGCCATCATGTATGACATGGTGTCACTAGTTGGTGAGCTGGTGCGATTCCGGCCTAGTTTGCTGTACCGGGAGAATGCTGTCGGTCGTACCCCTGCCGAGGTTGCTAAAGATCGACTCATCGGAGCAAAGTTCGCAAAGCCTGATCATCTGAGGCTCGATAAACATAATCGGCTCAGCAACATGGTAACTCAGAAGCCGGAAGACTTTGTCAGCCAGGCACGCCTCCGAGCTAAGACGGCAGAACAGGCAAAAGAACTACTCGTAAACGCGGGACTCGGTGGTCATTACGATAAGGGCGAGACCGATAAGATCTTGGGGTCTATGGGCTTGGAGAGCAAGTACACAGGTCAGAGCCTCAGCGACAAGGCTAAGAAGCAGATAATCTGGGATCTCTGCAGCACGGCCATGGAGAAGCATCCTGACAAGCGCCGACTGGTGAGCCTGAACGAGGCTAACGATGTGGCCAAGCGATTGGGCGAGAAGTATTCGGCTTCGCGATATTTCAGTGTCCAGGCTCGTAACGAGGAGGATGACGAAAATGAGGACAAGGAGGACAAGACGGTGACCGACTTTGCTGTGCAGCAGCTGAATACGCGCCTGCAGAGTGCGTGGGCGGAACAGAAGAAGTGGGATGAGAAGAATGACGATGACGATAAGTCAGAATATTGCTCCAACTGCGGAGAGTATCATTGAGTTTTGTTCGGTCGTGGATGAACAGTTCGTGTCACCGGTGTAATAAGCAGATTTCTTGGTAGCTTGCTCTATGTACGGAGTAGAAGGGAATCAAACTGGCTATCTCCTTTCTTGCATCAAATATCGTCATCTTTCTCACTAACCTATTCTAGGACCGTAAGTGGGTGGGGATCGCCTAGTCTCTAGGGACGAATGCATGTAGCTAGACCTCGATGTCAAATCATTCATATTCGATACATGCTTCATAGTATATGTATAGAGGCAGTTATCTGGATATACCAGCGAGCGATTGATGGAAGATGCTCCTTGCCGCCCGAATCCCAGTATCTTGCTCAAAATTAAGGATTACGCGCAAATCCCTCCTACTCTGAGAGACTTCACAAGACGGATATTACAGCATGTTTGAGAATGGTGTCATGTCCTACGAAACATAGACAACCGCGTGAGGTGCTCCATCTCCATAGATTCCAACCACAGCCATAGCAAAGCCCAAAGCCGAGAGAGTCGTCCTGACGATATAGCTCCGCACAATGCTCTCAACCCCGGCCCTTACTTCCTCGCCATTGACATCGTTAATCTCCTCCTCGCTACCCGCCTCGCTCTGGACATCGCCAAGGACCTCATAGCTGGCCTCCATGCGCGCGCGTGCGGAAGGCTTCACCTGTAAAGGAGTCACGGGTCGAGGGGTAGGTTGAGGAATAAGGCTTGGCACGGCACCGGACAGGACGGCGAGGAGGGCAGTGTAGAGGAGATAAGGATGACGGGCTGAGCGAGGGGCGAGGAGGAAAGAGACGAGGAAGGGCGCGGAGGAGAGGGTTGTCAAGACGAGAACGGGGAGCTTAAGAGCGTCGGTTACAAGGGCGAGGCCATGAGAGGCCGACTCGGCCGACGGGAAGCGGAGAAGGGCTGGGAGCGTGAGCTTCGTCATGGAGTATGAAAGGCCCTGTATGAGACGGTCAGCTGCCATTGTTTGGCGAAACTTTTAGCATGCGACTCAGTTGAGGAGAAGATTGGCCGGAACATATCATCGTCTTAGCCAAAGTGAAAGTGCGGGGAGGTTTGTTCTTAGCAAGCCATCCGGGCGCACGCGGGAAGCTCAACGATGATGCAGGCATGGCGCAACGACTTTGGATGGCGCAGAGAGGAATAAACCGAGTAGAAGAGGGAGAGAAATTGAGACATACCGTCAGCAAGCCGAGGGACGTCGTGCCGACGAACTTGAGGAGCGGAACCCCCGAAGAAGCCATTATGTTTGGTCGAATCTTTGTTCTTTTTGGGCGTCAATGTCGATTATCAAAGGGTGGGATGAAGTCGGATGTCAGGTGAAGGATGGCGAAGTGGTAGGTGTGTTGGCCTGGAGGCGGTTATCCTGGCTTCTGTAAGGTTGGCTTGGGGTCTGTTGTAATCGACCTGATCCAGGTGGTGTCTTAGGTACCCGACCGATTGGTTGGACAGGCGGTAGGTTATCGCTTGGGGGGGGGGGG